>JABUQX010000972.1:0-7500 GCA_015478945.1 Trachelipus rathkii
CCGCCTGGAGGATAAATATTATAGTATTATATATATAATATATATATATATATATATATATATTATATTATATATATATATATATATATGTATATAGTATTATATATATATATATATATTATATATATAATATTATAAATATTAAAATATCAAAATTATTAAAATAAATATAAAATTATAAATTGAAAAAGGAACAAAATTTTAAAAATAAAAAATAAAAATATAAAACATTTAAAACATTTAAAACATTTTAAAACATTGTAAAAACATTTGAAAAACATTTGCATTTACACTTTGCTTTTACACTTTGCTTTTACACATTGCTTTTACACCTTGCATTTACAACTTGCTTTTACACCTTGCTTTTTTAAGATTCTTTACTTCTTATATACGCAGCTTTTCTCACTTTTGGCAATCATCTGACATCATTTATGAAAATTCATAAAATATTCAAACACACAAGTGCACACTCCCATGCCTGAATAATAACTTTAGTACATTTTATAATGAATATGATTACAAAATAGTGATAAGTTACAGTTCTACTATGCTATAACTATATAATATATTATGATAGTAAGATAGTTCGATTCTGGAACCGTAGTAACTGTATGGGAAAAAGATTAATTAACCGAATTGGACAGAAGATTAATAATATTAATGAAAAAAAAATAATATTTTCTTCTCATAGTACATCTTATGAGTCAGATATGTGGTCATCTTTGTAAATCTGCAAAGAGAAAAGATGATATAAACAAAAGAAAATAAGAAAAATAATAATTTTCAGAATCCTTAAGAAGGGAAAAAAAATTAATTCATTTTCAGATAGTTAGAAGAATTGCTTGATGTTCTTCAGGTAAGCAAAGCTCTAAATGATTTCAAAGTGTATTTCAAAGTTCTTGAAATTGCCTTGAAGTGTGCTTAGGAGTTTGCTTTGAAATTATTTTCTGATTGCTTTCTAAAAAGAAAAAGAAAAATTGTTAAGTACTATCATACTGCAAGATAAGAATCTGTTCTGAGCATGACAATGATTAGTGGGACATATCAATAAGAAATTTCCTTATGATATGAAGTAAAAAAAAACAATATAAGAACCTATCAAAAAGATTGAAGATGATTCCTGAAAAATTGTGAACAACTGTAGAAAATATGCCAATTTTCAGTTGTTTTGGTTGCTAAGAATACATTAATTGTGCAAGTATTCTTAGGGAGAGAAAAAAAATTTTTCAACTTGTTTCAAAGATGAAAAAAAATTAAGAAATGAAACATTGAAAGTTCTGTTTGACAGAGGACCTGAACAATGGATTCATTTAAAATTTTGTAGTCATTTAAGACAGAAGTAAACAAATGAATAATTAAAATTTCAGCCTTGGATAGAGGACTGAAACGAACTATGACAGTTCAAAAGTGTGAACAATTTTCAACCTTCTATATGGAAAATTTATCATTGATAGACAATGAAATAATAGAAAAACAATTAGAATTTCAATTAGGAACTGAGAAGGGATTATTGAGATATTATAAAGTCAAAAGAAAAACAGTAGTTTCTTTTTAACATTTAAAACTTGGGAAGAAAAAAATTACTGAATGATCAACTACTTTTATAGAAAGCTTCTAAACAGTTGATAGAAATTTGTGTTTCCAAGTTTGTGAAGACTGAGAATGAGAAAATAACTTTTAAATCTTTTATAAGAAATTAGTTATTGTATGTTCAATTTGTATACTGACACTTAGGTATTCAGTATAAAGAAAACAATTAAGAAAAGTTATTTAAAACAACAGTTACATGTGTGCACGAAAATGTGACTGGAACAAGGACAAAAACAATGTTTTGTGTGATTGTGATAGGTCATAAAAACGATTAAACAAGGTGTTTTATGAGACTGTAGTAATAGTAGTTTTGAAACAAATAAACAATGTTGTTTTATGTACTACTGTGACAAGAATAGTCATTAAACATTTAAATAAGTGTTTTGTGGGACTATTTCTGAAAAGAAAAATTGGGATGGAATGTTCCAAAAAGGTATGTTCTATAAGGGGGTTTCATCAAAATGGAGTATCATCTCATACCTCATGAATGATTGAATAGTAACTGTGTAAAAAAATATTTGTTCTTAAAATATGAGTGTTACATAATTACAAAACAAAATATTTTGAAAGGGGAATGCTAGTAGCTTGTATATACTCTAAGAATTTATGTAAGAGGCAAGGCATATACAAAATATTTCAAATTGAATGTAAGTATTTTCTACATGCATGTTTTATGTAGAAAAAAAATTGTAATGTTTTGTAGTAAAACAGGACACACAGTGAATGTAGGCAAGCTGTGATACATAGGCACTGAGTGATACATACATTAATACTGAACAATGTGGCAATGTTCAACAATGAAACAATGTGGCAATGTTCAACAATGATGTGAAATATTTACTAAACAATACTGAAGAATGTTTGAACAATACATAGGGTATGTAAATGGTTCATGTACATTGAAAAAGATGGGTAAACTTGGTACCTAATTGACAATTAGAGTCAAGGAAATCAAGAAAAAAAACAAACAAACATCAAATAACTTGACAAAAGCAGATAACCAGCACAAAAGATATACAAAATATGTAAGTGTTGAAATACTATCTTAGGTGAACTATAAGACAGATAGACAGTGTCAATTATTTCAAAGAATTTTACTTTTCATAAATCTGTGATGTCAAATTTGAAAAGGTATGATGCTTCATAAATTTCAAACAAGGAAAACATTATGTCAAGAAATTTTAGTCTTTGGTACTGACAAATTTTAACACAATTAATGTAACAAAACTAAGTTTTAAATACATGTGAGAAATGAAAACAAATAAAGATTTGTTTTATGACATTTAATGAATAAAATTTGTGTAGTTTACAGAACAAAATTTTAAACAAAGTAGTGTATCAAAGTAGTTTGCGTACACATAGAAGAAATAAATATGAAATTGTTTTGGAACAACAATTTGTAAGTTATGGAACAAAACTATGGAGTTTTGAATGCATATGGAAAAAAAAACAATTAAATATTTGTTTAAAACATTATGTAAATTGTGTAGGGTTATTGTAAAACAGTTGACAA
Organism: Trachelipus rathkii; assembly: GCA_015478945.1. NCBI lineage: Eukaryota > Metazoa > Arthropoda > Malacostraca > Isopoda > Trachelipodidae > Trachelipus > Trachelipus rathkii. The sequence goes on from JABUQX010000972.1 coordinate 3,104, forward strand.
TTTAATAATGAATAGAAGATAAGTTTCAGATGTACTGAAAATGTTATAAACAAAACTGTATGAATGACACATAGTTTTGAAAAAGATTAGGCAGAAGTAGTTTCATAATAGTAATTGATTTGTTAAATTATGAAGAAGATTCCAACATGAGTAAAGTAAAATCATTATAAAGATGAAACAAAACCCTGATAGGTGGTTGGATTGGACAATGATCTATTGTCTGTGAACTGTAAGTAGTATACAAGTAAATATTAATAACTATATTAATATTTTTAAACAAAAGAAAATGTCAAGTTTGCTCTTGGATGAGAGGCTTGAGAAAAAAAAATATTGTTTGTAGTTATATTTCAAACTATTAGAAAAAGTAAGACTATGGAGTCTATATAACATTTTCTGTGTTGGTATACTATAAGAAAATTGAATAAGACTGCTTACAATCAGTATTACAATAATATAACAGAATGTGGAGGTTCTGTATGTAATTGCTGTCTATATAGAATGGTCTATATAGAAGTGTAAATTCATTACCTTTATTTTGAAGAGTAGGGATGTACCGGAACCAGAATTTTTGGTTCCGGCCGGAACCGGAACTTTCCGGAACCTCGAAAAAAGTTTCCGGCCGCGAAGTTCCGGCAGGAACGAACTTATTCCGAGCTTCAGCTACACCTACATAACTGCGTTTCAGAAGCCCGACTGCAGCCCGGGCGGACATACATGCATCGTTTCCAGAGGCCGTTTGCGCACTTTAGCGTCACGTAAATGTCACAGTCAGGTGCCCGTTGTTAAAAACTCGATTTCGAGAATTAATAATACGGGCGGGCTGCGCGGAGAATACTTTTGTTTACAAACAATATTTTGTTTACAAACAAATGTGAATGGCTTTGCCCACAATTTTTTTAATTTTTTAGTTAAACGTTTATATTAAGGATGCTAATATATCGTATCATTTCATAAATGTATATTAGATAAAATATTAGTGAAAAGTTCTCAATTTCCAGCTGATCCGACGGGGCGCGCTCGGCCGTTTCCAGGATACTAAATTTCCTGTTCTCTGATTGTTTAATGTAATTTTTTTTCAATCGAAGCGTTTTCGAGTCGTTTTTGCACACAGGCTTGCACTCGGCTTCTGGAAACGCAGCTATTTTCGACTTAAAACTTGTCTGATTAAAACGAGGATAAGTCGGACGTCTCTGCTAGAAGTATCTGTCATCTAGTCCTATCATACTGTGAGTCTTAGTTCTGTAAGCCAAAATTTTGGATAAGCGGATCAATAAATTTTATTAAGAAAACAGGAATAATATCTATATGCGCTGCGAGACCAGAGCCGAGTGCAGCCCGAGTGCAGCCCGATTGCAGCCCGATTGCAGCCCGTGTGCAAAATCGACTCGGAAACGCTTCGATTGAAAAAAATTACATTACCCAATCAGAGAACAGGAAATTTGAGTACTGGAAACGGCCGAGCGCGCCCGTCGGATCTGCTGGCAATTGTAAACAATACCTCTTATCAGGGGCGTATACAGGGGGGGGCGGAGGGCACCTTGCCCCCCTAAATATTGGCGAAATAAAAAATGAACCTTATATTTTTCCCAGACAACGTTTTAAGGGTTTATTAGTGGAAAAACTGAAAAAGAATACATCAATCGATAGATAATGAAGTAGTAATATGTAATTACAAACAAGTATATATTTTTATATATATATATATATATATATAATAATATATTAATATAATTCCTATATATACTATATATATAATATATATATATATATAATAATATATATAATTATATATATTATATTACTTATATATATAAATATATATATAATATATATATAATATATATATATATATATATATTATATAGTAACTATATATATTATTATATAATATATATATATTATATATAATATATAGTATATATATATATTATATATATATATATAATCTATATATATTATATATATATATAATTATATTATATAGCTATATATATATTATATATATATAGTAATATATAAATATATATTTATATAATATATATACTATATATATATATACTATATATATATATATATATATATATTATATAAGCTAAATATATATATTATATATAAGTATATATATATATATAACTATAGTATATAATTCATATATATAAATATATATATATATATATAATATATTTATATATATATATATAATTTTGTGTTTTTAGTTAGTGTGCAGGACCCACCACAGGCCACATGAAGCGGCCACAACCTGGCTGAAAAAATCAGCACATGGGAGGGCCCTGTCATATATATGTTCAAATGTCAAAGAAAGATTTGATTGGTGAAATGAATATTCAGTCGTTAAAAATAAATAAAAACTAAATAAAATTTCTATCCTTGTATTGTTATAGTCCTAAGATTACAAACATAAAATTCAAATGCTATTAAGAATATTCACTTCTGAAGATACAAAATACATGTTCTGGCTAAGTGGGAGATTCAGCAAGAATGGGGATAATCTTTTAGAAGGTGTATGGACCGTAAAGTAGGTAAATAACGAATCCCTAGGGTCCAGATGGGAACAATCAATGAAATATAACGAACAGATTGAGGAGTGTGGCATCGGCAAAATTTGCAAATGGGAGGAGGCTCTCGTGACATTAGTGACTGTGGGTGATATTAGTGTGGCCAATACGGAGGCGTGCAAGTATCCACCTCATGTAAGCCGCTTTCGTCATATATATATATAGTATATATATATCACTATATATATATATATATATATATATATTATGATATATATATATATTATATATATATATATATAGTATATAATTATTATATTATATATTATATATTTATATATATTAATATATTATATATTATATATAATATATATTATATATATTATTATATATATATATATTATTATATATATACTAATATATATTATATATAGTATATATATATATATATATATATATATATATATATATCTATATATATATAATATATATATATAGTACATTATATAATAATATAAGTCACTCAACTTTTGCACCCCCACTAATGAAATCCTGCTACGCCCATGACTCTTATACTTATATGTTTCTATTTTATGAAATATTATACGATATATGTATCCTTAATATAAAAGTTAAGCATGAACTTATTTAAAAATTTTGGCAAGCCATTTCCAACACGTTTGTAAAAAGATTTGTTTGTAAATCAAGTATTCTCCGCGAGACCGCGTTTATTATTCCCGCGAAATCGGATTTACAACGGCGCCTGGCTTTGACGTTTACGTGACGTAGAAGTGCGCAACGGGCTTGGAAATCGATGCCAAGTGTGCGCCTGTGTGCAGCCCAGCCGGCTGCAGTCGGCTTTATGGAACGCAACTTATATTAAGGTTTCTAGCCGGTCTTCAAAGTTTAAAAAGCTTTTTTCAGAAGCGGGTAACGTGTTTTGAGGATAAGAGTGACGTTAAACTCCACACAGGATGATCAACTTATTTTCTACACCACTATACATTTCAAAATTCAAATAAATTGATTTTAAGAAGAAAATTAAGGAATCTTATTTTAAAAATTTTTAACAATTTTTGGCTTAAAAAGTTTAGTTAGATTTTGTTTATGTAAGTAAGTTTCTACTTTAAAGTTAATTTCTTTATAATAATAATAATAAAATAATAATATATAATATAATGAATAATAATAATAATAATAATAATAATAATATAATAATAAATAATAATAAGAATAATATATAATAAAATAATAATAAATAATAATAATAATAATATAATAATAGATAATAATAATAATATACCCTTTACAAATTTTATTTATCCCAGGTCTAATTCTAGAGCAGGATTTGGCAAAAAAAGATCAAATATTTAAATCAAACTGATTTATTTTTGTATTTTTTTATTATTTAAAAAATCAATGATGTTTTTTTATTTTTTTTAGAACAATTTTTTCTAATTACTAATTAATCCTGCTATTACCTAATAATGATAAGTATAGTTCATCTACAATAATCAAGTTTATTCATCAATGTTGTTTTAAGTCATTTTTAATAAAGAAATAAATAAAATAGAATGGCTATGATATATTATACAGTATATAAAAAAACTAATATTTAATTATTTATAGTATATTATATATAAGTATATATATATAATATATTATATATATATATATATATATATATATATAATATATGTATATAATATATTATAATTTTTATAGTTATTATATATATTATATATAATATATATTAATATATATATATATATATATATATTATATATTATATTATACATATATATATTTTATAATTAAATACTTTAATAACTGTACTCATGGTCAAAACGGATAAATTGTTATGCTTATAATTCCATTTGT
>JABUQX010000972.1:15000-25000 GCA_015478945.1 Trachelipus rathkii
ATAATATATATTATATATTTATATACTATATATAATATATATATATTTAATATAAATATATATATTATTATATATATATATATATATTATATATACTATAATATTATTATATAAATATATATATATACATATATAATATATATATATATATAATATATATATATAATATATATATATATATATTATAATATTATACTATATATATAATATTATATATACTATATATATATGATATATATTATATAGATATATATTATATATATAATATATATATATATATATGGATTCCAAACAACCTATTGATTAAATAGTTACAGTTCAAAGCAGTGATGTCGAACGCAGGTGACTTGAAAACTGTTTCCGAGTGTTTTTCTTTTTGCAGAGCGGATCAGAACTAAAGTGTAAAGCCTCCTGTTACATTTGTCTAAACGGCAATGCTCTGGCTTCGAGTGGTATCAGCGTCCTGGCGCGAGTGAAAATTTTTTTCGTCTTATTTGCAAATTTCTCGCCACGAGCATGTTGTGCGCATGTCGGTGATCCTTGATTTGGTCGGCTGCTCTTATAAGTCCTGAGAACCCTGAAAAATGCGTGTAAAAACAAGGGTTCCAACCACCCTTCTGTGGATTTTAAATAAGTTAGCGAGTTGTCCAAAAGCAGTGATATCGAGCAGTTTAGATTGAAATCTTTCCGAGATCCTTCTTTTAGGGCGCGCATCGACTAGTGGTAGACAGAAAGCTCATGTACATTGTCTAACGGTGACGGCTGGTTGTCGATGGCTTCGGTCCTGCTCGCGAAGTTGAAAATTTTTCCTCTTTCAATTACTTGCAAAATTGGTCCGCAACAAGCATCTTTGTGCGATGTCGCGTTCTTGACTTTGGTCGGCTGCTCCTGTAACCCCTGAGGCACCCCATAAGAATGCCGTGTAGCCCCAGCGAGAGATTCACAATCACCCTTACCGTTGGATTTAAATAGTGTTGAGCTGTCAAAGCAGTGAAATTTAAGAAGAGATGCGTTCAATTTTCTAGGGAGGCGGATCGGAATAGTTGGTAGACCCTCCTGTATATTGTCTAACGCGACGCTGTTGTTGTCGATGCGTTCGAGTCCTGGCGCGAGAGAATTTTTTTTTCGTCTTTATTGCAAATTTGTTGTAAGAAGCATGTTGTGCGCCTGTCGGCGTTCGCGTGACCTTGGTCGGTATGGTCCTGTTACCCATACAAGAGCACCCGTGAAGAATGCCGTGGAGACCCAGGAGAAAGGGGTTCCAACAATCCGTCTTGTGAGATTTTAATAAGTTACAAGTTTCAAAGCAGTGATATGAAGCAGGAAATAAAACCTGTAATGAATACTTTTTTTCTAGGGTGTCTATCTGACTTAGTGGTTAGACCGTTCTTGTACATTGTCATAACAGCGACGCTTGTTGTCATGGGTTCGAGTCCTGGCGCGAGTGAAATTTTTCCTTCGTCTTATATAATTGCCAAAATTTGTCGCAACAAGCCTGTTGTGCCCATGTCGGTGTGGCCTGACTTTGGTTGGTTGTTCCTGTAACACGGGAGCAAACTAGCAGAATGCCGTTTAGCCCAGCAGGGGTTCCAACCCCTTCTATGTATTTGAATAAATATCGAGTTTCAAAGAAGCAGTGATATCGAAGCAAGAAATTTGAAAACTTCTGAGAGCTTCTTTTTCTGGGAGGCGGATCGCAATAGGGTAGAGCCTCCTGTACATGTCTAACGCGACGCTGTTGTCGATGGTTTGGAGTCCTGGCGTGAGTTGAAATTTTCTTATTTTCATTATTGCAAATTTGTCACAACAAGCATGTTGTGCTTATGATACGGCGTTCCCTATGACTTTGGTCGGTGCTCCTGTAACCAGGAGCACCCCAGCAGAATGCCGTGGTAGCCCCACAGGGGTTCCAACCACCTTCTATGGATTTAAATAGTTATTGAGTTTCAAAGCCAGTGATACGAGCGGCGATACTTGAAAACTTGTAAAGAGGATACCTTCTTTTTTTGTGGTGTCGGATCGAACTAGTTAGAGCCCCCTGTATATTGTCTAACGGTGACGCTGTTGTTGTTGACGGTTCGAGTCCTGTCGTGAGTAAGAAATTTTTCTTCGTCTTAATTATTGCAAAATTTTTCGCAACAAGAATGATGTTCCCATGTTCGGCGTTGGCCTGACATTTGGTTTGTTGCTCTTTAACACGAGTAAATAAAGTCATGATACTCACTCAAGTCAGTGTTGAGCGCTTATTTATGGATTTAAAAATAATACCGTTTCAAAGCAGTTGATATCGACAGCAGAGACTTGGAAAAACTGTTCCGAGAACCTTGCTTTTCTGGAGTGGCAGATCGCAATAGTGGTAGAGCCCTCTACATTGTCTAAGGGCGACGCTGTTGTCGATGGTTCGAGGTCCTGCACAGTGAAATTTTTCATTCGCCTTATTATTGCAAATTTTCATATCGCAACAAGTCATCTCGTGCCATGTCGGAGTGGCTGATTTGTTGGTGCTCCTGTAACCAGAGCACCCTCAAAATTTGCCGTAGTAGGCCCCAGCAGAATTCTATCTCTATACTATATCTTACCTCTTATTCCAGGGACAAGTCTCACTACTAACATTAGCACAGGTAATAGCCTACCGGTCATGATAAACCTCTAGCACACAAGACTTACTTCCCTCATTGCCATCCACTAAAGATTTAATGCTAGCACCATCTTCCTGCCTTCACAACCTTTCATATACATTCGCATCTCCGTTCCCTTTACTCCACCATATTCTTAAATATTTAACTCAGACATTTGTTCCAGCTTGCTCACCATCATAAACATAACTTAACATAGAGAACTGTCCTCCACTCAAAACATACTTACTCTATTCACGTTTACTTTCAAACCCCTCCTTTTATACACACCCTGTCACTCTCTACTAATCCCCTCAAAAGTATTTCAGATTCGCCCCCACTAAACCAAATCATACGCATATAAAAAGTTAGCGGCACCCTACCACTCTCTTTCATATTCTCCATTACTCTAACACCATACCTTGCTACCTCACCCCACCTCTGATTACTTTCATACCATAATCCATATATATATATATATAATATATATATACTATATTAATATACTTATATATATATATATATATATATTAATATAATATAATATAAGATATATATATATATATATTATAGATACTATTTCTATTTTCAATGAATCAATTCAAGCCTTGATATATTTCTTTACAACAAAGAAAATAATGAATTATTTTTCTCCGGTCCAGCTCCAACTCCGACATATAGATTTCTGCACTGTGCGGAATGGTCATTACTTCATCTGGACATTTAAATTTTTTCACGATACAACAATTTTTTCTTGACAAATTTTGCCCAGGAATCTGCGGTCCGTTACATACTCCGGCCTGCGGCTCCAGATCCGGCGCTGGATCCGACTAATTCCTGCACTATTTTGAATTGTTCAGCACGTCTTCTCTGCAAATAAATTTTTCACCCAAAAAAATATTATAGGAACAAATTATACCCAAAATCCGGCTCCGTTTCCGACTCCGGATCGGGATCCGACTACAAAAGGTTCCTGCACTATTTGAACATTGTTAAGCACGTCTTTCTGGCAATAAATCTTTCATCTAAAAAAATATTTCTGTGAAAAAATTTATAAACATGTGGATCCGCTTGCTCCGGCATCGGGTCCGACTCCGGATTCCGGATACGACCTTAGGTTTTTGACGATTTGAAAATAAGGTCAGCAAGTCTTCTGCGCAATACATTTTTCAACTAAAATAGTTTCTTGAAAAAATTATTTATAAACAAGATCCGCGCTCCGGTTTCGACTCCGGGATCCTGCTCCGGATTTCCTGCTCCGATCCGGATTCATCCCAAACGTTCCTGCACTATTTGAAAATCGTTCGCCACGTCATTCCACTAAATCGTACCCTAAAAATATTTCTAAAGAAAAAAAAATTCAAATACCAGGACCGAAGACTCACGGAAAGAATTCAGGCTCTCTCTCGGATCCGATTACTTTTACTATACTAATTGAATTTGTTTAACACGTCTTATTGCAAAATCTTTGACTAAAAAAGATTTTTTGAAAAAAAAATTAATACCCAGGATCGGCCTCCGATCCCGCTCCGACACCGGTTCCGAGTTCGGCTTCGGCTTCGGATTCGACTAAGGTTCTGCACTATTTGAAAAATTGTTCAGCACTTCTTCTGTAAGACCGAATCCGGATCCGATTAAAGATTCTGCACTAATTGCAATGAGCAGAAGTGCTTCTGGAATAAATTGTCATCTATTTTCGTGAAAACGCTCGCAAAATTTATAATGACACGAACCTGTGCCATTCCATTTTGAGTGAAACCGAAACTTGTGATAATTACTACTGCAATGATTAACTTTTTCATGGCTTTAAATTTTTCACCTAAAAAAAAAAATTTTTGAAAAAAATGCATTAACCACTGGTCGGCTTCACCCTGGCTCCAGTCACGGCTCCGACTCCAGCCTCCGGCTCCTACTCCAGCCTCCAATTACTTTCTGCCTCTCGATCTGGACTTATGTTTCTGAACTATTTGAAATGGTTCAGTCGTCTATCTGGCAATAACAGTATTTCACCTAAAAATATATATTTTTTAAAAACAAATTCTACCACAGTCCGGAACATCCGGATCCGTCCGCATTCACGTTCTCCGGACTTCGGCTCGGACCTCCGGTAATCCGACTAAGGTTTCTGAACTATTTGAAAATTGTTCCGCAACTCTTCAGCCATTAACTTTTAACTACATATCCTACATTTTATGGCAAAAGCAAACTCTGCTCCGACTCCGTTCTCGACTATTGAACGGCTCTGACTCCAAATCCGGATCCGAATTAAGGATTTGCACTATTTGAAAATTGTTCAGCAGTCTTCTGGCAATAAATTTTTCATCTAAGAAAACTATTTCTTGAAATTTTTTTTACCCAGGATCCGTCTCCAAGTCCGACCGGATCCGACCCGGACTAAGTTTCTGCACTTCTTGAAAATTGTTTCATGCGTCTTCGGGCACTAAATATTTCGCCTAAATCAAATATTTGGTTAAAAAAAATTACAGTACTAAGAGAACCTTTAACAAAGTCCTTCAATAGCTCCGACTTCCCTCTATGCTCGGCATCTGACTAAGCTTTACTGCACTATTTGAAAATTGTTAGCATGACTTCTAGGCAGTATAAATTTGTCTCTTAAAAATATTTTCGGAAAAACCAATTTATACTATTGCAGCCGCCTGACTCTCGGTCCGACTTCGACTCCGGTTCCGACTCCGATTCCGCTTCAGCCAGCGCGAACGACTTTGGTTACCTGTCGCACCTCTTCTGCACAAATTTTCATCTCAAAAAATTTTTTTCTTATAAAAGTAAAAGTAGATACCCAGAATCGGCTCCCGAATCCTGTCCCACTCCGGCATCCGGATCAACTAAGGTTTCTGCACTATTTGAAAGTCTGTTCAGCATTACTTTCTGGCAATAAATATTTCACTAAAAAAATATTTTGGAAAAAAAATCAAACACGAGCAAACGCCTCACTTCGCCTCCCACGTCGACTCCGCTCCGACTCCGATCGATCCGATCGACTAAGGTTCCTGCACTATTTGAAATTGTTCAGCGTCTTCGGCATGATTTTTCTCACAAAAAATAATTTTTTAAAAAAATTCCTACCAGCTCCGCTTCCGGTTCCGGCCCGGCCGGCTCCTTGCTCCGACTCACCTTTCGGCTCCGGATCAGCACTAGGTTTTCTGACTATTTGAAAAATCGTACGTCTTCTGACATTAAATTTTTATCAAAATATATTTAGAAAAATCATACCCAGAGTCCGGCTCGGCCCCGGCTCCAGCTCCGGCTCCGGCTCGGCTCCGAGCTTCGGCTTCGTTCTGCTTCGGCTCCACTTCTGTTCAGCTCCGATCCGAATAAAGTTTCTGCCCTATTTGAAATTTTTCAGCAGATCTTCTAAAAAATATTCTTCGAAAAAGAATCATATCCGCTCGGTCCAACTCTTGACTCGGCATGATTCGGATCCGCATCTGGATCGGACTAAGGATTCGGTACCATTTGAAATTGTTACAGACATCTTCTGCAATAAATTTTTATCTTAAAAAAAAATTATTTTCATGAAAAACAAATTAATATACCAGGATACGGCTCCGGGCTTCCGGCTCCGCTCCGGCTTCTCTAAGCTCCGGCTCGGCTCCGGCTCCGGCTCCAGTCCTTCAAAAAGTTTCGCCTCCGGCTCCGATCCATTTATTTGACTGGATAAAAACAGAAGAATGGGTTGGAGGTAGAGAAAAAAAAAAAAGAATTAGATTTCCTCTTATTATAAATGAAACATTTTTGAGCCTGAACCTGGAATTGCAATTTTTACCCTATTGAAATATTTTAGTTCGACACCTCTCTAAATGAATTTCTGTATCTAAAAACCTATTTAGAATTTTTAAAAAATAATAACGTAGATAATAATAATAAAATATAAATGTCAAAATTTTCATTTTGCTTTCAAAAAGTAGGGATGAAATCTGCCCTTATAGTGTAAAAGAGACGTGGTTGAATATGCGAAAAGCAAATAGTGAGGTATCGAGAGAAAAGTGTTTGGAAATACATATTCCTTATATGTATTTCCAAAAACTTTTCTCTCGATACCTATACCTATAAGGAAGAATAAAAGTTGAATATAGTTTGGAAGGATAATTATTTGGTATTGCAAATAAATAATAAGCTGTTGTTCTTAAATGAAATACGAAAGGTTGAGAATGAGAGATAGGAGAACCTTCATAGAATAATGAATAGGGATGATATTTTCGTTACTGATGGAATGAATGTGAGGAAAGTGAGAAGAAAATACTTTGGAAATCCGCGTAACATTGGCAGCAATACAAAGATGATAGTGAATGTTTGCGTGGATTTGATGGTATAAGAAGAAATAAGTATTTTAGGGAGGAGGTAATAGGTAAAGTAAGAAAGTTAAAGAATAGTAAATCAGAAAGTATAGATGGAATTACTTGTGAAATGATCAAGAATGTAGACGAGATTTTGATTGACTGGATATGAAAGTTGTGTAGCAAAGCGTTTTCGCAGTGTATAGTTCCGAAGTATTATAGAAGAGCAGTATCAGTATATTATATAAGTGTAAGTGAGATAAGGGGAAGTGAAGGAGCTATAGGGGAATTTGTTTAGTAAGTGTTGTTGGTAAAATATAGGCTAGCAATTCAGTTGAAGGGATGTGTCGAACGACTGAGTGAATGATTGTTGAAGATCTTTGTGGATTTAGAAGTTGTATATGATGTGTAAATCAAATTTTCACATTGAAACAAATGAGTGAGAAAAAGAGAAAAAGGATAAATTGTTTTTAGGTTTTATAGACTAGCAACAGGCGTATGACAGGATTTTTAGCGAAGCTCTATAGCAGGTGTTAGTGATATATGATGTTGGTGCTAGGCTTCTGAATGGAATTAAAGTATGCTTCTCGATAGTGAAATGTATGTAACAATAAATGAAGTGGTAAATAAATGGTTTAAAATTAATAGTGGAGTGAGGTAGTTATGTGTTATTTCTCCATTGCTATTGATTTGTGTATGGACAGTGTGCTGTAAGAATTTTTTTTATGTGTCGAATCTGAAGAAATGTAAATGGATTGGTAGAGGGGTTTCGCCGGGGTGTGCAAAAAGAGTGATTTGAAAGAAAATGTAGATAAGAATGAGGAGAGTTCATGGTGTAAAATCATGTGGGTTGGTGAACAGTTGGGACAAGTATCTGAGTTTAAATATTTAGGCAATATGCTGGATGGAAAGGGAACGGATGAAGTAGGGCATAAACAGAAAGTTGTAAATGGTAGGAAGATGGCTGGTGTAATTAAAGTTTTGATGAATGAAAAGGGACTAAGTCTTGAGTGTCCTAGTGGTCTGCATAAGAGTTGCTACCGGTGTTAGTGTGTAGTAGTAAAACTATGATATGGAATAGGAGGTATAGTCTAAGGTGCAGTTTGTTCATGAAAAATCTTAGGGGCGTGTTAGGTGTGAGATGAATTGATAAAAGTAGAATTGAGCATCTTATGGAGTTGGATGGCGTGAAGAAAGACGTAAATGAGAGATTAAATGAGGGTATATTGATAAATGGTTTGATCATATGGAAAGGATGGATCATAGTCGCTTTTTTAAGCGGATATATAGTGGTGAGTGTGTTGAATATTGACCAGCTAGGAGACATAGGAAAATGTGAATTAAGTTAGTAAAGAAATTTCTGAAGAAATGGAATGTGAGTTTGACAGAGGCAAGAAAACAGGTGCATAATACTAGTGAATGGAGGAGTTTTGTGAGGGGATACAGTTTTGACCTGTAGTCCCACGGGATGAACCCTATATTGACGAGATCTGACAATGATGGTAAGCCGCAGGGTTTTGAAGTCCTACGGTTGATTTTTTGTTTTTGTTTTGTTTGTTGTTTGTTGGCTTTTTCTGTGAGTGGAGAAAACAATTTTAACAAAATTATGGATAAATCTTTTGTGATATTTCAAGATCTTCGCAGTGGGACTGAATCTGGCTTAAGAGAGAAAGTCAAAATCGCTTCTTTTTTTCATTTGGAGGTATCAGTCTTTCTGAAGAAATTTGTAACCGAGAATTTTCAGTGAAGTCTGGTAGAATTCACATTTCTCCAATAAATTTTTAATTGCATTTTCTTGTAGAAAGCTGAAAACTTATTTAGGATGATTTTCATGTTCTACTTTTAAAGTGGAAAAGATAAGACAATCATACAAATATATAAAAACAAACGGGAGGTTCTGAAGATTGAATCCATCACTCTCGGAAATGAAGCTCTCGCGTTTTTTAATTCAAATGGCATAGATAAAAATTCGAAGAAACCAAAACAAGTGATGACTGCGGTTTTTCCTATGTCATCTGGATGAATGGGAATCTGATGATACCCTTTTTGTAGGTTGATTTTTAAGAATATGCTTGAGTGATGAAGGCGCTGCGACAGCTTTGAATATGTGGGATCGGATGTCTTTCTTGTTTGGTAATAAAAATTATGAGTTCTGAAATTTCCACAGGATCTCCATATTCCTGGTGTTTTCTTGGGCGCGAGGTGCAAAAGAGATGCTCATGAAAATTTACTTTGTCTAATGATTCTGATTTTAAGAAGGATATCAAATTCTGCCTTTGCTGCTCTTAAATATGCATCTGAAGAGCAACGAGCTTTTGCAAAGCTCTGTGGTGATTCACCAGTTTCTATGTAATGACGGGGAGACCATTAGTTTTAACAACAAGATTATTAATGTCGATTGGTGATATTAAGGATGGTAATTCTTTCAGGATTGATGTTATATTTGTATTTTCAATTTGCAGTTGAGAATGTAAAGATGGAATTTTCATGTGAACATTTTTTAAAGATGCCATTCGAGTAGTGTGGGTATCTTGAAATATTTTTTAACCACAATCTATAAAAAGATTAAAATGATGAAGAAAATCCATAACTATAATGGAAGTAGTGATATCTGCAATGATGAATGTCCAAGTGAATTCACTCCTTAATTTAAGAATTTTAGTGTTTGTCACAACTTCTCCAAAACACTTGATAGGTGAATCATTAGCTGCGGAACAAGTAATATTCGATGGGTGTAACGTCATGTTTAAAACCACTGAATAAGGCAAACTACAAATAGATGATCCAGTACTAAGTAAAAATTATGTTCAGATGAAAAGGTGGAAAACCAAAATGAGTCCTAGTTTGAACTTTTGGTGTAAAAGGAAAGTTTGTTACCAATAGAGAAGAAGATACAGCCATTACTGAAGTATGTGGACTTGAAACTAATATATCATTTTCAAGGTCTCCCAGTTGTTGAAGTGTGAGTGTGGCGTGAGTAGTTAATGCGTTTCGAACATGGTTAGATACAGTTTTCAGAAACTGCAATCGTACTATGTCTTTATCAATATTTAATTTTCCTGCTTGTCAAATCATGCCTTGTAGGTA
>JABUQX010000972.1:30000-35000 GCA_015478945.1 Trachelipus rathkii
ACATTTCCTATTACTGAAAGGTGAATATCTCGCGGTGGTGTGAGAAGTGCCAAGCAGTCTACACACACTCTCAAACAAGTGGGATGTCCAATTTCCATCTTTATCTGTAACCAAGTGATCCGGTATGCCCGTGAAGAGAAATATCTCATGAATTAATATCTTCACTATGGTTTCTTTCGTTATATCCTTCAAGGGTATTGCCCAGACGTAATGACTGTATCGATCGATGAGCGTAAATAAATATTTAAACCGTAGAAAGGACTCATCTTGACTGTGTCCGCATTCATGAACTCAAACCTATAACCAACTTCTTTATCATAGGTCGGGCGGGATTTATCTTCCTTCCTATTTGACTATGTTGGCACTGAGGGTATGCTCTTATGCTCTTATAATATTTTTAACTCTTTTATGCATACTTTGAAAAACAAATTTAGCTTTCATCTTTGTTACGGTAAGGCTTATTCCAAGGTGATTTTGTAGGTGCATAATTTTTATTATTTCGTCAATGTAATTTTCAGGTAGTACCACACGAGCATAGTTCTACATATAGTTCTATTTCTTTCATATCAAACCAGAATCTTTGCTTTACAATATTTAGTGAGCTTTTATCTTTATATGCTCGTAAAGTTAATAAGAACGGATCATCTTGTTGTTTTTCATTATCTGTTTATATTCGATCCTTTTCTGAAATCTTTTTATAATTTCCTCATGTGTTTTGCCGCAATTGATAATTAAATTGATAGTTTTTAATTCAATTAAATTTTCATTCTTTTTTATTGTTGATCAGTTTTCCCGTGAGTTGCTTTTTCCATTTATCTAACAACTCTGATTCTAATGCTATACGCTCATCATCTTGAATTTCTGTCTATGAAAATTAAATCCTTTTTTTTCTCGTTTGGAATGGGACGTATTTATGGAATGTTTGTATGTGGTTTTTAAAGGGACCAGATTTTTCCTCTATTCAGAATTTATGGTTTTGGCGAGTGTGGTTTTATTTTTCACATTCCTTGTAGACCATTCTTTCAACTCAGGTGGGAGGTTTAAAGGTCCTGAGTCACACTCTTTACTTTCAGGTTTGTTTCCTGGTCTCTGATTGTCTACCGCAGCGTCTGAGGAACCAATCACGTTTTCCATTTCTTTTTCACTTGCTCTGTGATTGGCTGAAAGAATATATTGCTCCTCCCCGTTATTGGTTTCCATGGTTACCATATTTTTGTTATTTTCGTTTACTGCAACAATGTTGTTTTGCAATAGATATTCTGCTAGAGGATTGATCTTGCTTGTAATTAATTTCCAAGATACTTGATAAGTACTCAAGGGATTTAGTTGCCTAATCTCCCTCACATTTTGATTGCAGTAATCATTTATTCTATTGTATTTTGTTATTAACTCTCTTAATTGAGTATGTATTGTTATCTTCCGACCTGACAAAAGATAGCCATATTTCTTTAGGACTTTATTTAAGCATACTAAGAGCTTGTTTGGATAGTCATATTTACGTTCAGTTGGTGATAAAATGCAACTGAAGAAGGCAATAGGGAGATTTTCTATTTCGTCAGCCATGATAGCGCTCGCCACAGCTTCAGCGGTTGCATGTATTATGATTTTGATCAGACCTGAAGCGCTATTATAAGCCAATGTACATGAGTGTTTTATAGCGTTTATAGCGTCTTCGAAAGCCTTCTCTGGAGGCGTATTCCATTGTATTTGCCTCCGAGAGTACGGTTTTCCGGGCAAAAAAGCCGTGAGCGGCGCGATGACATCTGATAAACAAGGGAGAGTCTTTCAGTAAAATTCTATCCCTCCAAGGAAAGCTCTCAGTTATCTAATCGTTTATGGCTTGTTAATCTCTATGATATCTTTCACTTTATCAAAATTTGGCCTCACACCATTTTCATTTATAACCTAGATAATCTATCTCATTTTCACCTATCTTGCACTTTGCAGGATTTAAGCTGATATACTGATATTGAAGCTGCTGTAGCACCTTTTCAAGTATAATTTTGTGTTCTTCTTTCGTCTCTGTGTGAATTAAAATATCATCCATATTCACTTGGCAATTATTAATATCCTGCAGTATAATGTTCATCATTCTTTGAAAAATAAAATGGGAGTTGACATACCCCATTGGGAGGCAGGTATATGTGTATGTTCCCAAGTTACACGAGATAGTAAAATATTTTCAGCTTTCCGCAGATAAAGGGATGGTATAGAAGGCTTGCGTCCTATCGACTTTTGAAAAGTATTTGCAATTTTTCAACGTGAATATTGCATCCTGCAAATTCGGCAGACCACAGTCATCATGCTCCGCCCTCTTGTTTAGCTCTCTGAAGTCTGATATCAACCTGACTTTGTTATTACTTTTCTCGAGAACAAATACTGGGAAAGTCCATGAGGAGTTAGTCCTTTTTAGCCTCCCTGTTGCAAGCAAATTATTAAATTCTGACCTCGTTTAGGAGTATAACTTATGAGGTATTGTTCAGGGCCTCATACAGATCGATGGACCCTTTATATTGGCTTTATATGGATAGGTATTAGCTAACTCTTGTAGAACTCTCTTAGGTATGACTGAGTTATCTTCATTTGCAATTATATTTCCTTCTTTATTTATTAGTGCGGTGCTGGTGCCACAAGTTTTTCCTTTATATTTTTTAAATATTTCTGCCCACCTGTCTTTCTGTTTTCTCTTTATATAATTATTCTCTGTCATATATGGGTCTAGAAAAAGTTCTTTATATTTCATTATTACTTCGTTAAAGAATATTAAACTATTAGGTAAAGGTGTAGGATTGAGAGGAAGGTTTTCAGTAGGAGACAAGGGGTATCGAGAAATTTCATGCACATGTACATCTCTAAAAGATAAATCTCTAATTAATTTTATAGTATGATTAGTCAATGGATCATTAAAATATAATGTTTAAAATCTATCCCAAATCCATAACATTTTAAAAATGGAAGCCTCAAGATTTTAATTTTTAAATTTGCAACATAAAATTTATCAATATATTTCCTATTTAAATTTATATCAATTCCTAAAGTTATTACATCAGAAATGTCAATTTTACTATTATTTGCGGCTAAAATATTGCGTATAGGCTTTTTGCGCTTTGCAATTGCATCTGCTGTTGCAATATTGATCTGACTCCCACTATCCATTAAAAGAACCCTTTTATTTAAACTATGAAAAACGCTATATAGCTTCGGGTCGGAAACCTCGCAAGACTCCTCTTCATTCTTAGCCTCGTTGAAAATTTGATTTTGAACGCTATCACATTCCTCATTTTCATTATTTTTTGCAACATTTTCCTGACCTTCCACTATATCATTTGCAATATGATAATTATTTTATTAAATGAAACCCTATTAAAAAAGGTGTACCCCGCATGCATCGGGTTTACAATTCCTACAGAATGTTCAATATTTACATTACCTTGATTTTGTAATTCGACCTTTTCATTTATATTCTGTACACTTTCATTGTTTTTAATAACATTTTTATTATTGTTCAATATTACGGTACAGAACAATGTCGGCATTTTTATGTTGTAAAATATTTACACTGTCTTTAAATATAGCATGCATGTCTTTATTACCAACATTTCAAAGTACTTTATTTGTATCAACACTTTTATCATTTTTATTATTTTAATTATTTTTATTATTATTATTATTATTATTATTATTATTATTATTATTATTATTATTATTATTATTATTATTATTATTATTATTATTATTATTATTATTATTATTATTATTATTATTGGATTCATATTCGTATGCATTTTACTGATATTATTGCAAATGTTTCTTCTCATTATTTATATTATCTTTAGTATTAATATATGATTGTTATTATTATTATTATAATTATTATATTATAATATTATTATTATTATTATTATTATTATTATATTATTATTATTATTATCACGTTTAACAGTAGAAATGTTTTAACGGCAAAGATTTTAAAACACTTATATATAAAATTCTTTTTTCGAATTTTTGAGTTATAGTCACAAAACCTTTCGGGTATTTACATCGGGTAATTACCACAAACAGATTTTTCTCACTATGGGATTTTGAGTATTCTGATTTTAATTGAGCTTTAGGCCCCTATAAGAAGGTAACGATTTTTCTAAAATGTCAAACAAATGTCAACTATGGTGATTCACCAAACGTTTAGTCACTCTGGGGTCACCAAAAGTTTGGACTGAGCTACTCAAAGTCCTAATTTAATTAATAATAACTAATTTGTGTGTGAATGAAAGATTTGTCACTTTTGTCATTTATTAAAACAATTGAAATATGAAATATTATGATCAACAATTGGGAAATAATAGTGCTTTAAAATGGGTATATAAGCAGATAATTTGACTAATAAATCTCGCAAATTATCAATAATAATATTTAAAAACCCCGACACAATCTTAAAACACCCTCTCACTAGAGAGGTACGTAAACCAGTCCTATTTTAGCTTGGTCTTTGCTCCTTGCGGATTCAAGCTATTTCAATTAAAATCTTTGGCACCTCCCACTTGAGGGTGTGGGTGCCTCAAAAGATTTCTTCTCAGAATGATTCTATTTGTAAAACAGTTATTTCAAATACGTTTACCAATGACTTCTAAAACCGTTTGAAGAGATAACTAAGACTATTAGCTCGGAAAATTCTTGTTTGTCAGACGGGATTCTTCTAATTGCAACGATGAAAGCTTTGCTAAGCACTACTATTAAAAGTAAGGGACTTTCAAAGATGACAGAAACATTCATGCGGAGATAGATAATAGATTTCAAACTCGGCAAAACGATGACACATGTGCAATAACAACTTTTCTAAATCCTAGATACAAAAACAAACTTCTTGAACCGCATGTTTCACAGAGGGTTAAAATTTATTTAACATGCCTGTGTGATGAAATGCTGCTAAAGGCAGAAATTTCACCAGCCAATAAAAAGGAAAAAAATACAGAATACGGACCGCACATCCATCTGTTATCGAA
>JABUQX010000973.1:0-5000 GCA_015478945.1 Trachelipus rathkii
CCTAAGCCGGAGGTACGGAGAGACTGCCAGAACGAGGTGGCGGTCTTCCGGGACCAAAAGTGAAAAACTCAAATCGAGGGGTCGAGTCCCGGAGAGGGTGCAGCCGTGGCGCTCGAGCTTTCCCTGCTTCGAGGTCGAAAAAAGGCGGATTTTCCGCCTTTTTACGGAAAAATAGAGCTTTTTCTCGAGTTGTTGAGTCTGTGGTTTGTTTTCTAGTCGGGGGAAGGTTATCTCATTAGGGCGGATTGCTCGGCCGCCTAGAAACATTTACGAGTAACGATGCATTTGAGAAAAACCTTTCCCCCGACTTGAAAATTGGCCCTCCGCGCAAGAGGATAGACCGTTCGTCCCGGCGAATGATGTCAATGAACCTCGTGGTCGCGTGGAAAGGATGGCGCGGCCCCCCTGCTCCTCCTCCTCCTCTCTGGGTAGTAGCGAGTGGTAGTAGGGGTTATACTCGAGGCAGTTTACTACGGGAAGGGTGTCAGTCAGCAGCGCTCTTCAGCAGTTCGAACGGAGACAAAAAAGCGGTCTTCCACTCCCCTCTACCGAACTGGCAATAACTCTGCTCGTGTTTGGATATGGAACTGGGGGTCCGCTTCTGCTGAAAAGCTTTGCTGTCTCTCCCTCTTCTTTAGTTGCTGCCAAGAGGGTACTTCCAAGTCCAGTCAAGAACGGGGAGAGAGCGAGGTTGGGTTCCCTTCTCTCTCCCAGCGCGTGGTGTCCGGGTTTGGGCTTCTAGCTTGGTGCGTGACTGTCTGTTGTCTCGTCACCCTCTCCTGGCATATAGACTCACGACGACGGTGGATCGCGAGGAAGTGGAATTCTGCTTACCCCTCTAGCAGTTTTCCGTGACCTTAGTCGAAAACCTGAAATCGAGAGAAAAATTCACGGAGAGGTGTCGAAGCTCAGCAGTCGTCGTTCCGCGGTTAGAGGCCAAAAAAGGCGGATTTTTCCGCCTTTTTACGGAAAAGTAGTGCTTTTGTCCTCGAATTGTTCTAGAGTCTGTGGTTCGTTTTTCTGGTCGGCGGGAATCAAGGTTATATTAGGTTTTGTATTTTATTTATTCTATATATATATTATATTTTTATTTTCTTTTATTTATATCTCAAATCGGCCTTTAATTATATCTGCTTTTTATATCCATCATGGTTTTCTTTTCTATATGAGAGGAAGAATGAGTAAGGAAAGATCTTGCTGAAGAGCACTATCAAAGATTTAATAGAGAAACAGTGGCCACTGGAGTTGTAGAGAGATGGAGAAAAAAAAATAAATGGAATCAGAAACAAAAGAGTGACCGAAGAGTTCAACTTTAGCAGAAAGTAAGAGGGTTGTAGAGACGTAGGGAGAAACAAGAGAGAAAGAAAAGAGTTAGAGAGTGAAGAAGAAGAAGGAAAAATATTATTGCAATTTTTAGGGTGACAGGTATTTTTTTGTGTGTGTGTAAGGCGGAGGATGGATTCAACATGATTCAATGGATGAATTATAAGAAACATGACGTTCTCAAGTTTAATATATATATATATATATATATATATATATATATATATATATATATATATATATATTATATAATATATTTATATATATATATATTATATATAAAAATATATATTGTATATTATAATATATTAATAATATATATAAATATCTATATATTATATATATTATATATATATTATATATAATATATATATATATATATTATATAATAATATATATATATATATATATATATATATATATATATATAAGATTTTATCGGAAAGTCTTTAAAATATTTTCCTACAGAAAATAATTGCTGCTTAATTTTGTAATTTAAATGCAAACATGTTTAAAATTGGGTAAGGAATTTTTTCAACAATTTAAGTAAAACATTATGAATTTAATTAAAACATCAATAAGATTTAAAGGAGGTAAATCTAAAGACTAATATATATATATATATATATATATATATATATATATATATATATATATATATATATATATATTATATATATATATATATATAATATATATATATATATATAATGTATTTATATTATATTAATACATATTTTGTTTGACAATAATATATATATATATATATATATATATATATATATATATATATATATAATATATATATATATATATATATATATATATATATATATATATATATATATATATAAGTTTTTGAATTAGTTGTGTATAAAAAGTTAACCAAGTAGGTTTAGGACCACTAGAAACCTATTATTATTGTAACTAGCAACCTATTTATTCATGAATGAAAATAAAATACTTGCGCTCTGACTCCAAAAGACATACCTTGGCTTTATAAATTATTTATTAATTATTAATTATTATTTTATTAGAGAGAATCTTTTAAAGTATTTATAAATATAATATGGTGATGTTGTTGGCGATTATCATGTGATGAAGATAATGGTAATAGCATAATAATAATAATAATAATAATAATAATAATAATAATAATAATAATAATAATAATAATAATAATAATAATAATAATAATAATACCTATCGTTAACCTTTGATTTACATTGCATTAAGGGTATGACTACGATCTCCGGACCACTGGAATGGAATAACAAACAAAAAAAAAATTTAAATTAGATCCCAAATATAACTTTCCTCTATATTACTGGGCAACAATGCCCGAATAGAAGATCTGTTCTTCAGATAAGTGTTCGCATACCTTCAAATTAACAGAACTGTGGCTGATTATTATCCAAAGAAGTGAAGGTAATGGACTCAATGGTTTGATTTGATTCGCAATTATCGGGTAATATATTTCGCATATATTACACCTTAATCTTAATGTTGTTTTGAAAGAAAATAATTCCAAACAGCTTGAAAGTTAAAATTGTGCATATATATATATATATATATATATATATATATATATATATATTATATTTATATATATATCTATATATATATATAATATATCTATATATATATAATAATGCAGTATATATTTATATATTTAAATGTTATATTGTTAATATATTCCTCGTATATATCTATGTATATATTATATATATATATATATATATATATATATATATATATATATATATTATATATATATATATATATATATATATATATATATATATATATATATATATATATATATATATATATATATAAATATATATATATATATATATATATATATATATATATATATATATATATATATAATATATTATATATATATATTATATATATATATATATATATATATATATATATATATTGATGAAATGAATTGTTTTAATTTTAAATTTATTATAAAGAGGATTGAAACGACAGCCGCTAACATGTATTTTTATCGACGTTTCGATCTCCTTTCTGAGATCGTCATCAGGACTAGAAGAAAACAATGAAGGAAATCAAAAATAAGAATACTACAACAAAATAAAAGGGGCAACATAGCAGACAAGAATAATAATAATAATAATAATAATAATAATAATAATAATAATAATAATAATAATAATAATAATAATAATAAAAATAATAATAATAATAATAATAATAATAATAATAATAAGTGGTAAAAGTTACAGTAATTCTACTGACAATAACAGCAATTATTTAATAATAATAATAATAATAATAATAATAATAATAATAATAATAATAATAATAATAATAATAATAATAATAATAAATAATAATAATAATAATAATAATAATAATAATAATAATAATAATAATAATAATAATAATAATAATAATAATAATAATAATAATAATAATAATAATAATAATAATAATAGCGACAATTATAAAATAACAATGAACGCTTACTATAGTAAAGGAACTTGTTTGTGATTAGTAAGGTGTAGTAGAGTATTGTGAGTAAAGGAGAAATTTAAGGCTGAAAGTTAAGTTCGGTAGGAATTATGATTTTAAAGTTAGTTGGTTGTAGGTTTAAATATTGTGATCTTAGGTTGGGAAACAAAAATTAAGCTTTCAATAGAGAATATTAAGAAGAATCCGAATTTAGTGTAAGCTGCAGTTTCTTTATATAGACTGATTTCAAGTTTATTTTGTACATGAGAGTATGGGAAGATTATTTAGTAATACAGGACTATTGCATTTTTGAGAATGAGAATGAATAGCAGCAGCAGGTTTAGCAGATAAGGTGGCAAACGTTCTGGGGCAAACACCTATATGCTCACACGCACGAGTCCTATATTGCCTTATAGTTGAGTATGTATGTCTTGTGAACCATAAGAACAAGTGTAGTTATAGACAATACCAGACTGCAGCAGCGGTAGCTAAGAGAGAGGTAATCTTGAAATTTGAAAAGAGAGCCTAAAGTGAAGAAGTTAATAATAAAAGAGTATCTGCATTACAAGAAAGGGTAGAAACGACGGGTGAGGTGTATGAGTAATCAGCAAGTTGAGAACTGGATGGGCCAATATATGAAAATTTAAAATATATAAATTTTTTGGGGTTCCTGGGACGGGAGGAAGTTCGTAATACATTTTGCTTAGGTAAAGGCGAATTTGTTTGGAAATTATGTCTCATGAAAAGCCATTATTTTTTAAAGAATCAGAAACTATCATTCCTTGATATTGAAGCTACAAAACACGACAGTTCCTATACAACATGAGTCCACCGGAAAAAGACACATACACCTCTAGGGATTAACTTCCACAGCTTTATTTATTTAAAATATAAGATCAACAGCATTTCTATTCGATTCACAGAGTTTACACTCATTGCTCTAATTTTAATTCATTTCATATTGAATTAAGTAACATTTCTGAATTCTTTAAAAACAATGACTTTTCATCTGATATACTTTCCAAACAAATTCGGCTTTACCTAAACAAAATGCATTACAAACCTCTTCCAGTCCTAGTAGCTCCAAGAAAATTGATATTTTAAATTTTCATATATTGGCCCATCCAGCTCTCAACTTGCTGATGACCTCATACACCTCACCCGTCGTTTCCACCTTTATTTGCAAT
>JABUQX010000974.1:0-2500 GCA_015478945.1 Trachelipus rathkii
TATATATATATACAGGTTAGTTATACATATATATATATATATATATATATATATATATATATAATAAGTTCATATATTATTTTCAAAAATATAAATCATTCTATAAGAGAGCAAAAATCTGAAAGCTAAAGCGTGAAAGAATGCGTTAGGTAAGATTCGTTGTTTCAACCGAACCACTAGTTGTTTGATGAAGAACTGCCACACAACCAAATTCATCCAAGAAAACCAGCGTAAATTAGGGCGGTAAGAATAAGAACAGCAAACCGTAATGTGAACGTTACAGATAATTGAAAATAATTTTTTTTGTATATAGGAGTATGAGAGATAATATATATATATATATATATATATATATATATATATATATATATATATATATATATATATATATATATATATATATATATATATATATATATATATATATATATATTTTACATATGCTTTAGGTGAATTTTTTTTGCCTAGGGCGGAATGAATGGTTAAGAGGGCCCTGGCCATAACCCAACTGAGAGACTGGTAATTATGGGCACTTTTAACTACAAGAGCTTCGTATCCCAACTTTCAATCCTCCCACGAGAGGGCATCAGTTTCGTTATGGTTGCCCTATAGTTTCTATTGTAATTTGAAACTTCAAATACAATTTTCAAATGTCCTTTGAGTTATCCAATGGCAAATAAGCTCTACAATTAAACTGAATTTAAAAGGACTAATTTTTTTAGCTATTTTTTTGATGCGAAAGCTGTTTCTCAAGGTTAAATTCAACTACGTTACGAGTCCTTAATTCTTTTGACAATTAATAGACACATTAATAAAAAAAAAGAATTAAATAGATAAAATTACCATTAGGTGCATAAAGAAGCAATAGGAGCAGAATTATTGTTTCAAAATTGAAAACATGACACAAACCTTTGTCGCTTTATTAAAAAAAAAGTTCTGAGGAAGCTGCCTTGGCAACACAATAATAGCTAAACTATACTTTCTTGTGAATTCATATTTGAATCATCCCGCAAAATTGAAATTTTATAGAAATGTCACCAGAGTGTAGTGAAGAGTCGAAGTTACATTACGCAAAACAGAATCAACCGCCATCTAACTTACAACCAACCCGAGAGTATAACGGGCTTTCGTGCAGGTGGGTTCACCTGTTTTGAGCTCGTGATAGCCTGAAGGGCAGTATTTTGTCTACCTGGAGGGACGGCATATACCCTTCGTTGGTGAGGTCCGCTCTCAAAAATATATATATATATATATATATATATATATATATATATATATATTTCTATGTATACATAAATATAGGTCATATACAGCGTAAAATATATATATATATATATATATATATATATATATATATATATATATATATATATATATATATATATATATATATATATATATATATATATATATATAACCCTCATTCCATTCATTTGAATGTTAAACTTAAATTTTGAAGTTCAATATCTTAGTTTTAATGTTATGTGATTAGTTCCTTTATGCATAACTATACGACCATTTATTATACCGCTGAACAAGGTAGTCGGTCGTAACCACGAAAGTTAGCAAACATATATATATATAAGTTATATATATATATATATATATATATATATATATATATATTATTATATATATATATATATTTATATTATTTATAGAAATAAGTATTATTATTATATATTATTAGGAAATAAGATAAATGACAAAAGAATCTTTACGATATTAATTTAAATAATTTTTTGTTATTTTCCTCAGTTTTTCATCTTTAAATGCTGATTAATTACCTGCGTTGTTGAGAGAGAATTTTATATATATATATATATATATATATATATATATATATATTATATATATGTACATATATATATATATATATATATATATATATATATTTATATATATCTGTTTAGGTAAGTATATATGTATATTTTATATCTATATATAGTTATTATATATATTTCATATATATTATTATTATTATTATATATAGTTATTATATATATATATATATATATGTTGTATATATTCTATATATATATATATATATATATATATATATATATATATATATATATATATATATATATATATATATATTTATATATATATATATATATATATATATATATATATATATATATATATATATATATATATATATATATATATATATATATATATATAGGCCCTGTTATGTTTTAAGACTCCGTCAGTTTTGATTTTTTTTTTGTTTTTTTTTAACATATTGCTAGTATATGATACTAACAATGAATTTCAGTGGTGATGGACATGATTCAAAAGTTCGAAATATTTTAAATAATTATTTAAAAATCACATTTATATCAATAAAATTTAAAAATGAAAAATCTAGAAAAGAAAGGACACTTACAGAAAAAAAAATAAATATTTGAAATTAGGAGAAATAATAAAAAAATGTAAAAAAAAAGCATTTTCATAAATGAAATATCTCAAAAAGTACGACACTTACAGAAAAACC
>JABUQX010000974.1:10000-12875 GCA_015478945.1 Trachelipus rathkii
CACTGCTGAATCGATTTCTGTGGTTTACGACGGAATCGATTCACTCCTAACAAGAGTTAGTATTAGATATTACCCTACCCTTTCTATGCACCTGTCAACATTTTTGTTTCTGAGCTATGAGCCAGGAGCTCGGTGTTGTCCTAGTTGTTTTGAGGTAATGCCGGAGTCCGATTGCCGCTATTGCCGGAGCGCGGCGTTTTCAGCGCTGCGGTTTTTAGAACGCCCCCAAACATGCGTTTTTTCGTAGAGGGCGTACCTTCTTCAAAAACCTATCATGACGGGTGTCAAACAGGGGTAGAATGTCTCAAAAATGAGATTCCCGTAGTTACTTTCCCGAACGCCAGAGTCCCCACACCCCCAGCTGGGGGTCATTTATTTGGTATCAATCGACATCAAATGTCACATCTTAGCAAAAGAGGTGTTAGAGACATCGTATCCTCTTCAAACTTGGCATGCCTTCTTTATATGTTGCAACATTGTTGCATCCAATGTTTCAAGCCGCTTCAATGTTTCAAGGGGGGTGGGGGTCCCCGCCCCACAAAAACTAAAAATGGACTTAGAAAGCTGAAATTTGGTGATGTATAGAATAGAATAAATGAAATAGAATGGCTATTTTAAATTAAAGGCGAACCATATGGGGCCGGACCGGAGCTGGTGGTTGGCGGTGCCAGAATGGATTTCCTGGCTCCAGCTACATATTAGGACAAAATGGGTCGTCCTACTCTATGTTTCCAATGGTGTAGAATTTCATTTTTGATGGTTTCGTTGGCCTAGCTGGTTCTAGCTTCTAGCACGACATGTCCTACATCCTAGAATACACCCAATATTAATGCCTACCCTATGTTATAAGGTACGTGGAGTCGATTGGTGTATATTAGAAGGTGTTAGGATGCTTCCTTCTATGAGTTAGTACCCAACTCCTTCTAGCACTTCTAGCAAGCGTGACCTACATCATAGAATACACCTAATATTAGTGTCTTACCTCTATGTTTTGAGGTATGAGGATTCGATTGGTTTGTATTAGAGTTGTTAGGGATGGTTCCTTCCTTAATATGAGTTAGTACCTACCCCTTTTTTCTATTGCAAGTATTCAACTTTATTTTTCCGAGCTAGAGAGTTGAACTTGGTGTCTACCTTTATGTTTCGAGGTTTTACACTTGATCTTAATAAAACTAATAGGCCTATACAAAATAGGTAGAACCGTAGTAGAGTAACTGTGAAATAAAATTAATGAAAATACAACTACTTTCTTATTTTAGAATTAAATGAAGTAATATAACGTTTAATTCTGTAAAATTGGTAAATAAATTTTTTTTTCTTCAATTGACTAGTGTAAAATTGATATGGATAAAAAAAATAAAATTACAAAATTATTTTTGTTATGAGTAACTATGAAAAATTATAAATCTATTATAATTTAATCTCCATCAGGCATCATCTTTGGCACATTCAGTTATCTTACTCATCTAAAAGACTATAATACTTTAAATCATCGTCCACACCTTCATTTAGAACTTTGTATAGAAAGACAAGCTTTCAAGTTTTTACTGAACATAATTTATTACAAAGTTTGAAATGAAGCAATCCAAACTTAGAAAACACTCACCCTTTTCTAGCCTTTTCATGTCCTACGTCATAGAATACGGCTAATATTGGTCGTTACTCCTATGTTATATAAGGTATGGGGAATCGATTGGTGTATATTAGAATGTGCTAGGATGCTTCCTTCTATGAGTTAGCCCCCCCCCCCCCCTTTTCTTTCATTTTCTTGCATGTCATGGCCTACGCCATAAGCAATCACAGCTCACTATTTGGTGTCTATCCCTATGTTATAAGGTATGAGGATTCGATTGGTGTATGTTAGAATGTGCTAGATTGGTTCCTTCTACGAGTTAGTATCCTCCACCCCCCTTTCTAACATCTCTAGTACGATATATCGTATGTGACGGAATATACCCGATATTGGTATCGATTAATACATAATCGACACTGCTGAATCGATTTCTGTGGTTTACGGACGGAATCGTATTTCCCTCCTAACAAAGTTAGTATTAGATTCACCCTACCCCCTTTTCTTAATGCAAACTGTACAGACATTTTTTGTTTCTGGAGCTATGAAGCCGAGCTCGGTGTTGTCTAGTATGTTTTGAGGTATGCCGAGTCGATTGCCGCTATTGCCGAGCGCGGCGTTTCAGCCGCTGCGGTTTTAGAACGCACCAACATGCGTTTTTCGTAGAGAGCGTACCCTTCGTCAAAAACCTATCATGACGGGTGTCAAACAGGGGTAGAATGTCTCAAAAATGAGATTCCCGTAGTTACTTTCCCGAACGCCAGAGTCCCCACACCCCCAGCTGGGGGTCATTTATTTGGTATCAATCGACATCAAATGTCACATCTTAGCAAAAGAGGTGTTAGAGATACATCGTATCCTCTTCAAACTTGGCATGCCTTCTTTATATGTTGCAACATTGTTGCATCCAATGTTTCAAGCCGCTACATCTAAGGGGGGTGGGGGTCCGCCCCCCAAAATCTAAAAATGGACTTAGAAAGCTAAAATTTGGTGAGTGTGTAGAAGAGAATAAAATGAAGATAGAATGGCTTATGTTTAAATTTAAATGCGAACCAAATGGGCCGGAGCCGGAGCGGTTGGTTGCGGTGCAGAATGGATTTCCTTTGGCTCCAGCTACATATTAGGACAAATGAGGTGTCTACATCTATGTTTTCAATGGTGTAGAATTCATTTTTGATGGTTTCAGTTGGCCTAGCTGGTTCCTAGCTTCTAGCACTACATGTCCTAACATCCTAGAATAACACCCATATTTAGTGCCTACCCTATATTAATAAGTAGCGTGGAGTCGATTGTGTAAAAAAAAAC
>JABUQX010000975.1:5000-10000 GCA_015478945.1 Trachelipus rathkii
TCATTCCACTCTATGATTTTCTCTGTTAGCATATTCATGTAAAATTTTAGGTTAGCGGTACTTTTCCTTGGCCTGAAACCGTGCTGCTATTTTTCAATCTTGTCCTCTACCTCCATTTTCAATTTTTTTCCAAGATCCTCTCATATATTTCACTCACTCCCACCAACAATACTATTCCTCTATAATTTCCGCATATTCTTTTATCTCCCTTCTTATGTATCGGACAGATTACTGCTTTCCTCCATTCTGTTGGTATTTTTCCTTCTTTCCATACTTGGTTTAACAGTCTTGTCAACCATTTAGTTATTCCCTCTCCTGTTTTGAATAGTTCATTATTCAGTCCATCGTATCCTGCACTTTTCCCATTTTTTAGTATCTTAATTGCTCCTTTCACTTCCTCTATCTCTATCATTCTAATTTCCTCATGTTCTTGTCTTACTCTCAGGGGTATTTCCTCCATTCCCTCCTCCCCTTCCTCTACGTTCAATAATTCCTCAAAATACTCCCTCCATCTTTCCGTCACCTCCTCTTCCTCTAGAAGAGGTTCTCCCTCCTTATTCAGAACCGTATGCATTTCCGGTTCTTTATTTCCTCTCATGCTCTTGGCCATTCCATATAAAAGTTTTTCCGTGCCCTTCGTATCATCTTTCAGTTCTCTTCCCATTCTTCTCCAAGTAATGTCCATACTCTTTTTACAACCGTTGTATGGTTTCTTGCGTTTACATGTTCTATCCTGTTCCCCTCCGTTCTCGTCTTCATCCATTTCCTATATTCTTTGTTTTTGAACTTATTGCATCTTCTTTTTCCTCCCCCATGCGACTTTTTTCTTTCCTAATACTTCGCTTGCGAGCCGATCTACTCTTGTTTTAAAGGTCTCCCAACACTCCTCCTCCGCCGTTTCCTGTTTTTCTGTCCCTTCGATTCTTGTGTAATTTTTCATTAACAGATTTCTTCACCACACAATCCACCTCAGCTTCTCCACAGTATCTACTCTTTTGTTACTTCCTTGGTTTTCTTCTTTTTTTTCCAAATCAGTTTACCCAATACCATTCTATGTAGTGAAATCGTGGGTAAGCTTTTCACATCTTCAAACATCATCTTATCATTGATTTCTCCGTGTATCTCTGTTCCTCCGCACTCCACCCATACCACGTCCATTTCTTGCTTTTTTCATGTTTGAAGAAAGTATTCATAACAGCCATGTTGTTTCTCATCGCAAAGTCGATCAGGTACTCCCCATCAACGTTTCTCTCCCCTATTCCATGAATCTCTAGTACCATCTCCTCTCCTTCTCTACGGGTTCCAACATGGGCGTTCATATCCCCCATTATAATTTTCTTTTCTCCTCTCACCGCGTCATACGTCTGTTGGAGAACTTCCCTGAATTCCATTTTTTCCTCAACTGGTCTTCCCTGGTGCAGCGCATACACTTGGATTAAGCTCAATGTTTCTCCTTCCGTCTTCAGCGTTATCGCAATTATTCTTTCATTTACTAGCAAAGTTTCCATTCAACAACTACATAGAGTTTCCGGTCTATATGATGGCCGTCCGTACCTACATATTCTCTCTCCCTTTGGTAGATCACTTACATAGTCCATCATGTAATCTCTCAGACCCATTCCTCGGTACCTCGCCTTACAAATCCCCAACACATCCAGATTCTTCTTTTCCCCGCGTAGGGTTCGGCGATTTTTCGATATCATGTCTATTTATGTAACATCATTTTAAAGGAGTATCGCCTATATATATATATATATATAATATTATTATATATATATTATTATTTATTATATATATTTATATATATATATATATATATATTATATATATATATATATATCATATATATAGTATATATATTATATTTATTATATATTTAGATATATGTGTGTGTGTGCGCGCGCGCGCGAGACGAGCCGATATCTACCAGCTTCACAAGGCAGTTTTCTCCTTTTGCTTCCACTTATATACTTCATTTTTTAAATAAAGCTTAATTCTTTAATGTATCATACTTATGTTTTTAATTTGTAGTTCGACACAAACCCCGATGTGCTATTCAAAATGAGTCACACACACAGGCCACACACACGACACACACACGCGCACACACGACACACACACACACAACACACACACACACACACACAAACACACCACCCACACACACACACACAGCACACACACACACACCACACGTTCGGCCTTAAGTGAGGCATTCACGATGTTGAGATGTAAAAAGCGCCGTTATGTAAATTTTCGCAAATGACCTATTCATCTTGTCGCACTCTCCAATTTTCGCGCCATTGGCTCCCAAATTGGGCGCCAAAATGCGACTCAAAATGCGACGTCGCGTATTTTTTCTTATTTAGTCGAGTTAAACGAGTAACTTCTCGCTCGTTTCGGAGATTTTCGTTCGGTGTTTCATAATGTTTCGTCCTTCTTTTATTAGTTGTTTAATAACTATATTATTTCTGCTGTAACCTCTTTCTGTGCAATAATAATAATAATAATAAATAAATAATAATATATATATAATAATAATAATAATATAATAATAATAATAATATAATATAATAATAATTATTAGTTATTATTATTATTATTATTATTATTATTATTATTATTATTATTATTATTATTATTATTATTATTATTATTATTATTATTATTATTATTATTATTATTATTATATTATTATTATTATTATTATTATTATTATTTTATTATTATTTATTAAATTATTTATTAAATTATTATTATTATTATTTATTAAATTATTATTATTACTATTTATTAAATTATTATTATTATTATTATTATTAATTTGTTAAATTATTAATATTATATTTATCAAATTATTATTATTATTTATTAAATTATTATTATTATTATTCTATTTTTTTACTTAATTTTTTTTTTTTTGTTCTTTGTTTTATTTTATTTCTTTTATTTTTTATTTTTACTTATTTTTATTTATCTTTTTCTTATTATTTTTCTTATAAATAATAATAATAATAATATTTAATAATAATAATAATAATAATAATAATAATAATAATAATAATACTAAAATACGAATAATAATAATAATAATAATAATAATATATAATAATAATAATAATAATAATAATAATAATAATAATAATATAATAATAATAATAATACAATAAATATTATTATTTTACGTATTATTATATTTATTATTTTTATGTTATTATTATTTTTTTTAATTATATTATTATTATTATTATTAATTATTTCTTATATATTATTATTATTATATTATTATTATTATTTTATTATTATTATATTCTTATTATTAATACATAAATTATAATATATGTAATGTATATTTATTATTATTATTATTATTATTAATTATTATTATTATTATTATTAATATTATTTTATTATTATTATTATTATTATTATTATTATTATTATCATTATTATTATTATTATTATTATTATTAATAACTAAATAATAATAATAATAATAATAATAATAATAATAATAATAATAATAATAATAATAATAATAATAATAATAATAATAAAGCTATTCTACTTTAATAATAATCTCTCAAAATAAATATTTAAAAATATTTAGTAAATGTTTTTGGTAAATAAATGTTTTATTGTTTTTCTTGTTAAATGGTAAAATTAGAAATTATTCAAAATTGCTTTCAGATTCACACAACAGAATTCACCTGAAGAGGCTGTCTGCTGTATAGTTGCCCACAGATGTTGTGATAGTAGAAATTGCCAAATGAGGTGCCGACAGATGTTGCCAGCACATGTTGAAAGCATAGTTGCTAGCGGAGGTTACCTTCATAATTAATTTCTAAGCAGAGTTGCCAGCTGAAGTTGCATCTGAAGTTGCTAACATAGCTGCCAACAAAAGTTGTCAGCAGAAACTGGCAGTATAAAATGGATGAAATATCATTAACTTATAATAATGGATTGAGGGTTTATCCTGGGCTGTGGAACCGGTTATAAGATAATTCTTTACCGATACCGGTTCGAACCGGTTATAAGAATCCTTTACCGATGCCGGTTTGAACCGATTATAAGATAATCCTTTATCGATGCCGGTTCGAACCGGTTATAAGAATCCTTTACCGATACCGGTTCGAACCGGTTATAAGAATCCTTTACCGATGCCGGTCCGAACCGGTTATAAGATAATCCTTTACCGATGCCGCTTCAAACCGGTTATAAGATAATCCTTTACCGATACTTGTTCGAACCGGTTAGAAGATAATCCTTTACCGATGCGGGTTCGAACCGGTTATAAGAATCCTTTTCCGAGACCGGTTCAAACACTATTGAAATTCATAGAAATCCGATTTCAATTGTTTATAACGAAAGATTTGACTTCCAAATCCGATAGATTGTGTTGACTGTTCCAAGAAAGCTTTGCAACTCCATTGAGATTCTTATTTACCAAAAGTAACCGATTCTGCAATTCTAGTTTCCGATCGAGGATTCTGATGCAGATTCCACAGACCTCTATGGATTTGTTTTCTGACCTCTAGTTATCTGAGGTCAGAGAACAAAACCGTGCCGATTCCAGACTTCCATGGTTTTGTTTTCTCACCTTGAGATAACTAAAAATTAACAGATGC
The DNA here is from genome assembly GCA_015478945.1 of Trachelipus rathkii. Classification (NCBI taxonomy): domain Eukaryota; kingdom Metazoa; phylum Arthropoda; class Malacostraca; order Isopoda; family Trachelipodidae; genus Trachelipus; species Trachelipus rathkii. The sequence goes on from JABUQX010000975.1 coordinate 9,629, forward strand.
GTGTTTAAATTTTCTTTGAAGTTTGCGCCTCACGGACGTAGTACTATTCTAGGCGAGGAAATACTCTAGGTAATTGATACCTAGGCTTCGGATGAGGAATCGGAACTACGCCCTTTGCATCGCGATTCAGTAGCTCTACCGTTCAGAAAAAGCTTGAAGGTCTTATCTCTCTTGATCGAATGCATGTAGCGTCACCCCCATTCAGTTTGTTACACTATATGGAAAACTCGGTAACAGTTCTTTTGTATGTAAGCTTCTGACTCCTCATGCAGTTACGGTAAAAAGCTCAGAAACAACTCTTTGATAAGTAGGGTCATGACCATGCAGGAACAGCGTAAAAGGCTCGAAAACAACTCTTATAAATAGGGTCAC
>JABUQX010000975.1:15000-17500 GCA_015478945.1 Trachelipus rathkii
AGCTGTCATGACCGCTCACGGGCAGAGCCCTATTCAAGGAGGGAGTGTAAAACACATTAAAATGTAACCATCTAGTGTAAATTTCGCAGATGAGCACAGATGCGGGCCTTAAAGTGAGGAATTTCGCAGTGCAGATGCAGGCCTTAAAGTGAGGGATATTATTAAATTCAACAGGAAACACAAAAGATGGAAGAGAATTCCAGAGAATATAGGTGGCTGGATAGAAAAGGAAGTACCACAGCGAGCAAGTCTGGAGTTCCTAATGTTTATGCAAAAGTCTTGTGCAGACACTGACCCCCTTGTGCTACGAGGTCGTCGTATAGGTGGTGGTACACGATTTGTCAGTTCCTTCGAGCACTTGCCGCTAGCTGTGGTATCTATAGAAAAGATACAAAGCTCCAATATCTCGTCGCTAAGATGGAGAGTCAGGTGAATTGTAAAATACAGAATAGTTTATAAGCCTTTTGGCCTTTGGCTCGAGAATATCCAGAAGCCGGGTGAAGCCAGAGTTCTACCAGATATGAGAGGAGTAATCCGTATACGGCGGATGAGACACTTGGATAGTTTTAGTAACTGAGAAGAGGAAAAAATGTCTTACTGTCTAAACAGGTCTTCCTAGCAACCATTGTGGTGAGGTTTCTAAGACATTTTTTTTGTTTATGTTAAGGACAAGAATGTTTACATTGTCAACAGGAGATACGAAAGAACCAGCGAAAGAGATAGGAAGGATAGGAGGTGTTTTAGAGAGAGGATTTGTAGAGGTTGGATTTTTTTTAAAGAATTGAATTTCACAAAGTTGAGACGGTCCCTCTGAGAAATTCTAACCAAATCAGAGAGAATATAAGAAAGTTTAAGACAAGAGGCAATTCTAAAAGCAAAAGAGTGAGCAGATTTGAGATAATGGGAAGAATGGAGTTTCGAGTCATCGACATATGAATGGATAGAAATAGATGAACAGCTGAGAATGTCATTAATGAAAAGTAAGAATAGAGTTGGAGATTATACAGAATCCTGAGGAACACCACTATTAACAAGAAAGGAAGAAGAATTCGCCACATCAACAACAATCGATATTGAGTGATTTAAAAGAAAGCTAGGCATAAGTAAGCAAGCAAAGTACGGGAGCTTGGAAAGTAGTGACGCTCGCCATACCAGGTGAAATGCCTTAGAAGTGTCAAGCGCCACCACATATGTCTTCCCATAGTCCCTAAGAGCTGAAAACCATAAATCGGTTGGATAGGAAAGCATATAATTAGTAGACCTCGAGCTCCGAAAGCAGTACTGGTGATTGGAAAGAAGGGAATGAGATTCCAGATTTAAGAAATGAGAGTTGATAAGAGTTTCAAAGATCTTAGATAGGATATAGTCGATAGTTAGAAGGATCAGAGTGGTTACTTTCTTCGGAATAGGTTGGACATATGCACACTAACAACACTGAGGGCTAGTGCTAATATTGAGGCATAGAGAATATAGTTGGAGAAGAGGTGGTACGAGCTCAGAAGCACACTCCCTCAAACCTCGGAAAGTTATGACGGTAATAGTCAGGTTTAGGGTAATCCTATCAGATATCGATATTTTAGAAAAGAATCGATTTTATAATATTCTCATCAAACAGCGTTGCCATGTCTTTTCAATTAAAGAATGGGTTAGAATGCATGCAATCGATGTTAAAAAAAAAACAAAAAAAAGCCAAATGTGTTCTAGTTTATGCACACATTTACACATAAATTAAAAAAAATAATTTACTAGGTGGTTTTGATAATAATATATATATATATATATATATATATATATATATATATATATATATATATATATATATATATATATATATATATATATATATATATATATATATGGTAAGAACAATTAAACTCCCTTTATTGTGTTTCGAACCCGCACCCTCGCAGTTAGTATGCCAAGCGTGTTACCACTAGACCAACGAGAGGCTAAAAGGAAATCCACCATTTTCCTCTGAAAGATTACTATCTTCCCAGAAGAATAAGGCAAGTCAATCTTGACAGTGACCTCTGGCAGATCTCCCCGCCCCCACTCGGGTCAAGGGTCACACAGGGTGCTACTCGGGGAGCAACGGTATCAGTAACAAATTTAGAACTGCTAACAAACGCTCACAGTTCGTAAAATGGTAGGAACAATTAAACTCCCCTTATTGGGTTTCGAACCCGCAACCTCGCAGTAGTATCCAAGCGTGTTACCACTAGACCAACGAGAGGCTAAAAGGAAATCCTTTACTTCTGAAAGATTACTATCTTCCAGAAGAATAGGCAAGTCAATCTTGACAGTGACCTCTGGTAGATCTCCCCGCCCCCACTCGGGTCAAGGGTCACACAGGGTGCTACTCGGGGAGTAACGGTATCAGTAACAAATTTTTAGAACTGCTAACAAACGCTCACAGTTCGTAAAATGGTAAGAACAATTAAACTCCCCTTATTGGGTTTCGAACCCGCACCCTCGCAGTTAGTATGCCAAGCGTGTTACC
>JABUQX010000975.1:22500-30000 GCA_015478945.1 Trachelipus rathkii
AAATTTGGAAAACAAAAAGGCGTCTGAAATCTTAATAAATTTCACGAAAGCTTTTGGCACAATAGACCATGATATCCTGTTACTCAAATTAAATAAGCTGGCTTCCTTGACATGAATTTACATTGTTTTAAAACCTATCTGAAAGAAAGAAAACTCAATATGTCAAGTTGGGTGATGCATTGTCTGATGCACAACAAACAAAAATAGGTGTTCCACAAGGTTCCGTACTAGAACCCTTACTTCTCTCTATATACACAAATGATCTCGTCAACTCTCACAACTCCACTGTATCTTTGGCAGGGATATATTTATTTTAATTAATTATAAAAACCCTGAAACTCTCTCAAAAAGTTGAAAGCACTCTATCAAACATTATGACATGGATTGACGCAAATAAATTGTCATTAAATTGGCAAAAAACTTCTTACATTTATGAACATTTAAATCATCCAAGATGATATTTTGGAGAAAGGAGAAGGCAATAAAATGGTTTTATTATAAAGTTTAGATATTAAATAATTTGGTAGAGTAGGAAGATAAATGAAAGGAATAGATGATTAAGTACAGAAGAACACACAGCGTCATTCGGCACATAAGCACAACTTCTTTATCACTGTAAATCTTTCACCGTGAAATTTACGGTAATTGGCCGGCATCTCGCGCTGCCAACCAATTACCGTAAAAAAGTACGGTTACCTTATCTAATAAAATACGGTCGCCGTTACTGTATTGAAAACGGTGACCGTATTTTATTAGATAAGTTAACCGTATTTTTTACGGTAATTGGCTGGCAGCGCGAGATACCGGCCAATTACCGTAAATTTCACGGTGAAAGATTTACAGTGATACATATTACGAAAGATATATCTAGCACTCACATTCACCTCACTTAATTTACTGCCTTCCAGTGCATGGAACAACTTGTAAGACAAACACCTATCCAATCGTAACAATGCAAAAGCGTATTATATACGTCTACTTAGTGGAAGCAGAGATTTTTATAGTCATACACCACCTCTGTTTAAAAAACTTAACATACTGCAATTTGAATATTCCCTAAATTTTCCCTCCTAAAAGAAATACACAAAGTAATCCATAACAACACCTGTGAGTTTCTAAGATCAAATCATCTAAACAATCAAACTGAAGGAAGAGTTCAAATCCAAATCAAATTAATCAAACCAAATCGAAATCAAACCAATTTAAAAACTCCTCTCTACAGACTTACTCAAGGCAAGGCAAGCAATAAGTTAAACCTCTTTTGTTCAATACAATAATTTGCCCGATTTTATAAAACAATAAGATTAATAATTTTATATTGACGCAAAATAAAAAAAAATTGTATATATTCGTACTAAATATTTATTATTATTATTATTATTATTATTATTATTATTATTATTATTATTATTATTATTATTATTATTATTATTATTATTATTATTATTATTATTATTATTATTATTATTATTATAATAAATTGATTATTCATTATTTATTATTAATATCACTATTATTGTTGTTATTATTAATTAATATTATTATTATTATTATGATTCATTGTTCATTATTATTATTATTTATTTATTATTATTATTATTTTATTATAATTATTATTTTATCCAATTATTGTCATTATTGATTATTATTATTATTATTTTATTATTATATCTTATTGATTATATTATATTATTATTATATTATTTCATTATTCATATAATTTTATTATGTTTATTATTATATATTATTATTACTATTTTATTCCTATTATTTTATTTATTTTATTTATTTTATTTTATTTTATTTTTATTTATTTTTTATTTTTTTTTTTTTTATTTTTTTTTTTTTTATTTATTATTATTATTTTATTTATTATTATTATTATTATTATTATTTATTAATTATTATATTATTATTATTCTTAGTTATTATTAATATTATTTTAGTATAATTATTATTGTAATTTTATTAATTAATATTTTATTATTATAATGATTTTTATTAAGGCTTGTATTCCAGTTCATTTTTGTGTATAATAATTAGCCTAATAACTTTATCCCCCCCCCCCAACTAAATTTAACACCTATTATTATTATTATTATTCATTTATTATTATTATTATCTATTATTATTATTATTATATTATTATTATTTTTATTATTATTTTTATTATTATTATTATTTATTATTATTATTTATATTATATTATTAACGACTTATTTTAATAAAACCATTTCAGTATACCCGGTTCCGAAAGTCCTCAATTTTATTGTATAATAATCTGATTGTTAAATTCATTTGGGGTCTCTGTAATGAGGTAATGTTAGAATCCACGGAAAGGTATGCAACTACACTTTTAGGATCACTTTGACATAATTTTAATGAAAATGTTAGAACATTTGTTTTCGAAGTAACAATGCTGACCATTCTTCGGTACTTGTGGTTTACAATTGGTAGTGTTGGACAGAGTTCGGAATCGGCTATTGATTTTAGGAATTTTTCTTGAAATGTAAGGAAACGGTTTTTAGTAATATAATTGATTAGGTGGATCAAGTTTTAATATAAGACAATAATTGACCAGTGGAAAATTGATCTCCCTTTTATTGGCCCATTTTTTGATCATTAATGATAAATATTTTCCCATAAAACAAAAAATTAGGTATAGAGGTAAAAGCAGATTGAAATGCCCATAGTTTGATTTATATGCATTGACAAAAAACAAACCTTTTTAAACTGCTAACAAGAAATTAATATCTTACAGTAATTTTAAAAGTCTATTATCTCTCTGGCGAAGTATACGCTTAAACTAGTTGAAGAGCTTTTATAAGAATAAAAATTTACGCAGTCTGGGAAGCTCTAAGAAACTTAAAGGACATATCTTGGCATTGTTAGGGCGACTTTTCTTTGCTAAGGAATGCTATTGCGATAGAAAATAATGGATCGAAACAATAATAAAATGACAGCAGCGGAGTTACAGGTTATTAATGAATATTTGGTTTCTATTCATGCTCAAACGGATAAGTTCACTCGGCGAAGCCTTAAAAGAATTACAATGAACAGATTCCCATTTATATGACTTTCCATTATATATATACAAATAAATATGCCCTATATAGATATATATATATATATATAATAATATATATATATATATATATATATATATATATATATATATATAAATAATTATATATATATATATATATAATATATATATATATATATCTATATATATATATATATTATATATATATTAGTGACATAGTATATATATATACTATATATATATATATATATATATATATAATATACTATACAGTATACTACTACATACTATATCATAATATATATTCATAGTATATATATATAATATATATATATATACTATATATATATATATATATATATATATATATATATATCTATTATATATATATATATATATATATATATATATTCCAGCCCAACTATTATACCCCAGATTGAGGTAAGGACTTTCAAACTTCTCTTAATGAGCTTAGCCTACTAAATTTATAAAACTTTTCTTGGATCATATTTCTGTGCTAATTTCTGACCTCGTTTAATTTGCGTCTGGAAGCATGGTCATACATTACGCCTAATGAGCTAAAAACTTTGCCTAGGGTGTCCCAGTTTATCAAAAACTGTATTTTGAATATAATTGCTAAAATCTTTGAAATACTGATATTTATAAGACTAAACAATTATTTTTTCCTGATGAGGCAGAATATTTTACCAATCACATTGGGTTTACAAAACTTAGCAGAACAGCCTCCCAGGCAATATATTTTGAGCAATATTTAATGCAGTTAATTTGCCTTTTGTCAATAAAACTCAAGTGATGAGCATTTCTTGCGGGACTTCAGTGAAGCTTTTTGATCTGTAGGTCACGACAATTATTACAAAAATTACATAAATATGCATAAGAGGGAATTGCTTTTGATACATATACCATGAAACTCTAACTAATAGAACACAATATTATTCAAATTACAAAGACCTAATCGGTCTCCAATCTTTAAACCAAGGGGGACCACAGCGGAATCCGTTCTTGGTCCCTTACTATTGTGGGAATTAAATTTTTGGAGAGCTTTATGCACCTTGGAGTTATGGATAAAAAGTTGAAATACCATGACCAAGTTAACCAGCTATACAATAAAACACTTCGACAGGTAGCTATTACACATCGCGCTAGGGAATACTTTTACTTCAAGCCGCAAAAAGCAAGGTCAATGGCCTTGGTTTACTCTGTTCTGTTGCTTGACAGTGTTGCAGCGGAGGGGGGGGGCGTGTTATATCGGCTGTCATCACTAGAGGAGATCCGAATATAGATAATTCAAAACAAGTTAAGTAAAAACCTGGTAAATTTTTTCCTTCCTGTGCAACTAAGAGATTTACAAGAAGCTAGATCTATTGAGAGACAGAAAAATATGTAAATTAAGTGAATGAAATCATTTATAGGACTCTAAACTGTGGCTATATTTACTAGAAGTTAGAACTCTCTTATGTGATAATATTGCACGTAATCTGCGAGAAATTCTAATGATATTCAGGTTCTTTATCAGAGGGTTGAAGCTGTGAAGCTTAATTTTTTTTTAGTTTTTTTGTATACAAATACCGACTCTTCTAAATTATTTACAAGTTTCTCTTTAAAGGCTTTTATTATAATTTATATCTATTAGCGATCATTGCTGAATACTTACTATAGAGGACTTTCAGTTTTGAATTCCCTACCATTAGCAGTACGGGAGGCTCCATATATGATGAAATATAAAAACAAACTTAAAATATTTTTCTTGGAGCAATATTGAACGTTGTTGAAGGAATATCATTGGTTGCCTGATGGAAATTTTTTCCTCTAAATCCTTTCTCAAGGTGATTGAAATTATATTATTAATTTAATGATTTTATATAAATGTTTACAACATTAAAAAATATACTTTCTATATTTTTGTATAAAGTTTATATAAGAAAATGTAATTACCGGAGAAATAATAATTTCATCACCATTATTATTATTATTATTATTATTATTATTATTATTATTATTATTATTATTATTATTATTATTATTATTATTATTATTATTATTATTATTATTATTATTATTATTATATTATTATTATGTTCTTATTTATATGTGTTTTACTTATAGTGAAGTAATAAAAGATGAATAAAGTCGGAAAAAAGAGCATAAATAGATTTTCTGATGGACTAAGTAATATATATTATATATAAATATATATATATATATATAATATAAATATATATATATATATTAATATATATATTATATATAATATATATAATATAATATTATATTATATATATATATTACTATAATATAATATATATTTATTACTATATATATACCGGTATATATATAATATATATATTATATATATATATATGGATATATATATATATGATATTATATATATATATATATATTATATATAATATATATATATATATAATATATATACCGGTATATAATATATATATATATATATAATATATATTATATTTATATATTATATATATATTATATATAATATATATATATATATATATATATAATATATAATATACTATATTAATATATTATAATAATATATATATATATTATACCGGGTTATATATTATATATATATATATAATTATACATATATATATATTATATATATATTATATATATATATATATATATATATATATTATACTACTACCTCCGGATATATATATATATACTCTATATAATATTTATAACCCCCACTATACTAACCACAAACCATAAATAACAACATATACTCCCCATACTACCTATAACCTACTATATATATATATACTACACCTACTATATACAACTTACACCTACATAACCTATACCCTAGATAATACCACACCCATAATATATATCCATACCTAACTATAACTATACCACCACTTCAACTATATATATACACTATACAATTATATACTATACCAGGTATATCTATATACATATAAATATATATATATATAATATATCCATATATATATATATATTATATATTATATACATATATAACCCCTACTTATATTATATAATATATATATACTATATATATACTAATATATTATATATACCTACTTATTCCTACCTAATCACTAACTAACCATAACTTCCATACTACACTCACCACATATACCCGGTATATATATATATATATATATCATATACTACTATATATTAATATATATATTATATATATATATATATATATAGATATATAATATATTATATATATAATTATTATATTTATATATATATATTTAAGTTGCCCAAAAGTGCACCCTATAGTTATTCATGGACAATAGTAATTGTGACACTAAACTATCAGCCCAATGACATGATTTCAAACCCACGTAAGGGCATCTTCCTTTTACTTAGCCATAGAAGACCTTGAGTGAAACCCCTGGGGCAGGTTAAGGACTTGAGGAGTTGAGCTATTGATCATCCTTCCCAATCCATATTCGGGATGTCTGGAACAAGGAGGGAGGGGGAAAACATGGAGCTCTCTTACATTCCATATATATTATTAATATTATATACCACACACTACCTATACTACTATATACACATTATAACATAATATATAGTTATATATATGTATTATATAATATACTATATATATATACTATATAATATATATATAAAATATAAAAACATGGAGCTACTCTATACATATATATTATATTATATATATATATATATATCGCCAGAGTGACTTTATAACGAGTATTTTGCTGGTTATTTTTCTCTCTTTTCTTTGATTCTTGGTCCTCTGCCCATTGGCATTTCGGTGAATCCGTAGAGTCTAGAGCTGTAGAGTATAATAGAGCTAGAGCTGTAGAGTATATTAGAGCTAGAGCTGTAGAGTATAGTAGAGCTAGAGCTGTAGAGTATAGTAGAGTAGAGCTGCAGACCCCCACACCCACACCACAACAACACCACCCAACCACCAAACCACCACAACACAAACACCCAACCACACCACCGCCCACACACAACACACCAACACACACACAACCACCAACCCAACAACACCCACACCCCACCAACCCACAACCCAACCCAAAACACACAACACCCAAAAAACCACCACACAACATCCAGTAATCTGGATTTGATATTAAAAATAAATAAATAAAAATATGAAAAATGTAAAATCATTATACACCATGAGCTAGGTTATGAGATCGCCCTAGTACCTAAAATGGAGTGACCAATAAGTCATAAGCCGTTGATATGATTTGCGATCATCTAGACCAGTGGTCTCCAAAGTGGGGTACGCGTACCCCGGGGGGTACGCAAAGTGATATTTGGGGGTACGCCAAAGAAGTAGGCTCACGATCACTTGCAAGTGCATGATCATGGCTTTGCTCTTCCTCCTCCTTCTCCTCTCATGTGTCCTATGCCTTTGCCTGTGATTACATATG
>JABUQX010000975.1:37500-45000 GCA_015478945.1 Trachelipus rathkii
CCTTGTTTGACCCTTTGATATTACGCGTTTTTACCTTGCCATATACCATGCGTGTCAAATTTGACCCACGGTAATTTTTTGGTCCTTCCTTTGACTTAGCCCTTTTTTGATATCTTAACCTTGTTTGGACCATGATATTTCGTCCTTAACTCTGCCATATGTACCATGCGGTCAATTTTGGACCCACGCTAACTGATGGCTTATTGGCATGGTTTCCCAAGCACCGTAAGAAGTATCTAGTGATGTTCTATTAGTGTTTATGAGTATAGATGAGTTGCCAGGAGTTGGCCAGGTAAGTGCCAAGTGAGTTGCCAATGAGTGCCAATGTGTGCCAAGTGAGTGCCAATGAGTGCCAAGTGAGTGCCACATAGTGCCAAGTGAGTGCCACATAGTGCCAACTGAGTGCCACTTTTTTCAAGCCTTTTCTAGCCTCCCCTGAGCCTAGAATAGCCCTAATATGGGTGTCTACCCCTAGGTTATAAGGTATGAGGATTCGATTGGTGTATATTACAAGTTGCTAGGATGCTTCCTACTATGAGTTAGTCTTTTTCTAACACTTTAAAAACAAACATACATACGACAACTTATACACACATCACTATGACACTTATAACACTATGACACTTACATTAAACCATATACACTTACACTCACGCCCACACACAGATACACTTACGTTTACACTCACACACTCGATATTTTGATGCCTCAACGTTGATGCCTCAGCTTTGATGCCTCAACTTTGATGCCCCAGCATAAATAAATGCCTCAGCATTGATGCCTCAACTTTGAAGGTTCATCTTTGATGACTCATCTTTGATACCATCTATATTGATGATTCATCTTTGATGAAATCACCTTTGATGGCTCATCTCTACGCCACATCATAGAACAGAGTTAATATTAATGTCTTCCCCTAGTTCATAATTGGAACACCAGGGAGCCGCATGCGCCCTCCGCGCAAAGACAACCAGCCCCGCACCCGCAGGTGCGATCCGCCGCGTCCCCGCCCGCCGCGTCCCCGCCCGCCGCGTTCCCGCCCGCCGCGTGCGCCCGCAGGCGCAATATTTCCGCGTTCCCGCCCGCCGCGTGCGCCCGCAGGCGCAATATTCCTGCGGGAATGAAAAATATATATACTATAAGTCATTCATTTTTATTTCATACTTAAACATTTCAAAGAATTTCTTTTCAAATATACTATGAGTCATTCATTTTTATTTCATACTTAAACATTTTTATTAAAAACATTTTCGCGAACCTAAAACTGTAACTCATTACAGACCTATTATTTAACACATATATTTATTAACATTATTTTTACTTAATACTTTTTACTTAATACTTTTTAATTTATAAATTTTTAAAAATTGTATGTAAGAAGAAAAAAATCCAGAGTGTCTGATATATAATCATTTTATTTACGTACAGTTACGTAACAAAATTTTATTAAAAACATTAACATTACATACCTTAAAGCAGTAAATCAGTAAATCAATAGAGGTGTGACCTAATACCAAGGGGGTATATTAGTATGCTTTTGTTTTACTGCTTTACTGCTTTAACTCATGTTTTACTGCTTTAACTCATGTTTTACTGCTTTAACTCATGTGCTTTACTGCTTTAACTCATGTTTTACTGCTTTAACTCATATATTTATTAACATTTTACATTACCTTAAAGCAGGTAAATCGCAGTAAATCAATAGGAGTGTGCTGACCTAAGCAACAAAGGGCTTGAGTATGCTTGCGTTTTACTGCTTTACTGCTTTAAATCATGTTTTACTGCTTTAACTCATATGTTTTACTGCTTTACTCATATATTTATTAAACATTACATACCTTTAAAGCAGAAATCCAGTAAATCAATGAGGTGTGACCTAACACCAAGGGGGGATTAGTATGCTTTTGTTTTACTGCTTTACTGCTTTAACTTTCTGCTTTACTGCTTTAACTTTCTGCTTTTACTGCTTTAACTTTCTGCTTTACTGTCTTTAACTCATATAATTATTAACACATTATGTTTTTTTATTTTGTTTTAATACTTTTTATTTATTTTATTATTATTTTTTATTTATTTTTTATTATTTTTATTATTTTTATATTTTATTTTTATTATTTTTATTATTTTATTATTTTATTTTATATTTTATTATATATTTATTGTTATTTACTTCATGCCTATTTTTATTTATTATTTAGAACCACACACATTCAATATGACACTTATACACACATTCACATATTGACACTTATACACACATTCACTAAGACACTTACACATTTACCCTTAGACACTTACATTTACACTTTTACACACGGCGGTTCACACAACACACACACACACACACGACACACACACACCACACACCACACCACACACACACCACACTTATAAACACATTACTATTGACACTATTACACACATCACTATGACACTTACATTTAGCCATAGGACACTTACATTTAACAAACTATACACACACACCACACGCACCACACCACACACACAACCACACACTCACACACAGATTACTTACACTCACACAAGATTTACTTAACACCAGATTGACTTACACAAATAACGTGAACATCCTGAATAAAAGGTGAAATTCAAGCAACACGTATTTATATGCAACTCCATATTCAACATATAACTAAAATATTTCAAAGTTTCTTAAAACCTCTATAATAAATCAATCATTACTTTTCGAACAAAGAAAATATTATAACTGTTAATACTTTTGTTTATAAATTTTATAACCATCAAGTTTTAAAATAACTTTTACTAAAAATTTATGACAATTTCATTAAAACACATATATCTTCTACGTACCTTAAAGCAAGAAAGTCAGTTAAATCAGTAGGTTTCAGCCCCTAGGCACCCTCTACACCAAGCTATGCCGCGTTATGTTCTATTGACTTACTGTTTCTATTGACTTACTGCTCTACATCATCTTTAGCCATGTAATAAGTAATAAAATTAACAATTTAAGTTATTGCTCTCGCTATCCTTACGTGTTGTTGAATTAAATTTCCGTTTTAGGTTTAAGATTCTTATTAAAATCAGTCCGTTTTCACCTAAACCTAGAGAATTCGCTCGATGTTACTAAAAATATTTCAAAGTTTTTTTAAAATTTTCATTTTCTTTATTATTATTATTATTATCTATGAACATTGACAATTCATCACGAGAAAACACAACAACCCGCACTCCTTACAGATACGAAACTGACCTCTCTCTGTAAAATGTGTTGAAATAACTACTTTAGGCCTAAAATTAGGATAATCTTTTTTGTATCCCGGGGCGATTTAGACCTAATTCCAGGTCAAAATATATTTCAAACTGCCCTTTTTCTGTAAAATGATGGTGCAATAACTACGTTAGGCCTAAATTTAGTCTTAAATTTAGGATAAGCCTTTTTGTATCCCAGGCTGATTTAAGCCTAATACCAGGTCAAAAGGTAATTCCAGTATAGACAAGAATCGAGAATCAAATGTTATTATTATTTTATAAAATATATTTCAAACTGAAACATGCTGGATCGGAAATCCCTTTAATCAGGTAAGAAGGAAATGTTTACCTTTCTTGGTGAGTGTGCCGGAAGTAAATCCTTTATCTCTATATGACCGTCGTATGTGATTAGGCGAGAATTATATTTATCGCTTGTTTTGGTTTTACGTATGTATAAACATTGTTTTTTATATCTGAACCTTATCTGTGATTGGATGAAAATTATATTGGAGGATGTGTGTTTTAGATCCAAACTCATTTTAAAATCATACTCGTTTTGGCTCTTAAGCGGTGCACAAGTTCTCTGGTTTGTAATAAAAGTTGTTCTTTTTTCACTAAGTGTATATCATGAACCACCTTAACATGTATACCTCAATACAAGACATTATCCAGTGGGAAATCAAGATTCCAGGAAGTAGGGTTTCATTCTTATATAAAAGAAAACCCGATGGATTTGAATTTTTCAAGTGTGCTACCCAATCACCCTGTTATAATACCAAGCGTATTTTCGTGAGTCCAGATGAATTACTTTGTATATGTAATCACACTGAAGAGTGGCTTACAGAATACTTTAAACCAAGCTCAGCTTTAAACTGGACCGAAACAGTTATTAGCCTGTGCGAAGAAACCAGCGATAAGCAACTTACTCTAGCATTTTATAAACATCAAAACATAATCAGTTTGGAAGTTAGATTATGGGAGAGAAATAATGAAACAGGAGTATTTGAACCTACATCATTTGGATTCTACATTTCAGGCCTAGCGCAGATGAAATATATGTTAGAGGTACGTAAGCGCATGTTAATACAGCAGATGAAAAAGACATATGTGTTATCTAATTACGTAACCGTAATTCATTACATGTTATACCAAGAATACTACACATTTAAGAAAACCCTGATCGATGATCCTACGGTTATCATCGACCGCTTCCTAAGTTCTATAGAGTACAGAAATTCATTTATCTACTTAGAAAACATTGGCAAGAAAGTATTTATGCAGGTGACCAAGAATGTAAATATAACTATGATATCTGAGCGGGAACTTTTTACGTATGTGTTAACTGAAGGTATTACTGAGACACGAAACTATATCATCGATAATGATATAAATGATTGGCATATTTGCAAAGATTTAGAGAATTTTAATATAAAATAATCATAAACATTATGTGTAAAATGTAAGTGGAAGTGTTATATATAATAATATTCTTGTATTATATTTAAATGTGAACCTTATATAAAATCATTGTATATATTTAATTAGCCTTATATATTAATAATATTATATATATTATATTATATATATATAATTATATATAATATATTATATAATATATATATATATATATATATATATATAATATATATATATATATAATATATATAATATATATGATATATATATAATATATATATAAAATTACTGTAAGATAATGATTATTAAAATTCTAATTATATAGTAAAAGTTTTTATTATCCTTATTTTACTTTCTTAAATAAATATTTACATGTATGTTAAGAGTTTAAATAAACGAGCCCCAGGTTCAGGATATTGAAAAAAAACATGTTTTTACATACGTAAAACCAAAAAAAGCGATAATAATAATTACTCGACCAATCACATACAGAGCGTCATATAGAGAATAAGGGCATTACTCCGGACCACTCACAAGACAAAGGAAAACATTTCCTTCTTACCTGATTAAAGGATCTTTCCGATCCAGCATGTTCAGTTTGAAATATATTTATAAAATAATAATAAAAATGATTCTCGATTCTTGTCTATAATGGAATTACCTTTTGACCTGGTTATTGGCTTAATTCAGGCCTTTGGGAACAAAAAGGCTTATCCTAAATTAAGACTAAATTTAGCGCCTAACGTAAGTTATTGGCACCCACATTACAGAAAAAGGTCCAGTTTGAAATATATTTTGGACCTGGAATTAGGTCTAAATCGCCCCGCGGATACCAAAAAAGGATTATCCAATTTAGGCCTGAAGTAGTTATTTCAACACAATTTACAGGAAGAGGTCAGTTTCGTATCTGTAAGCAGTGCGGGTTGTTTGTGTTTTCTCGGGATGGATTATAAATGAAGACTGATAATAATAAAAAAAATAAGGAAAGTCTGCATTATTTATAATACTTTGAATATTTGGGATCATATCTAGCGAATAATATAAATTTAAGTGAATAATTGTTATTTTTAAATAAGAATTTAGAAAGATTTTAATAAAATAAATGTTATGTTAGCAGAGAAGAACTTATTTTTAATTTTATACTTATTACATGGCCAAAGATGATGTAAAGCAGTAAGTCAATAGAACATAACGCTGCATAGCCTGGTGTAGAGGGGTGCTAGGCGGCGACCTTACTGATTTAGTGCTTTTTTGATTAAAGGTACGTAAAATATATGTTTTAATAAAATTTCATTAAAATTTTTAGTTAAGGTTATTTAAAATTGATAATTATGAACATATATAAACAAAAAGTTTAATTAAAGGTCCTAATAAAAAGATCTGCGTTCAAGATAATGATTGATTTATTATAGAAGTGTTTAAGAGAAACTTTTGAATTCAATTTTTAGTCATGTTTAAAAAAATCCTATTTATGGCTGTGCTAAAATAAAACAATAAAATGTTATAATAAATTATACGTTATATGTTAAGTAAATCTGCGTGTGTTAAGTAAATCTGTTGTGTGCAGTGTAACGTTAAATACTGTGTGTGAGGTGTTGTGTGTGTTGTGTGCGTGTGTGTGTGTGTGTGTATAAGTGTAAATGTAAGTGTCTATGGCTAAATGTAAGTGTCATAGTGAATGTGTGTATAAGTGTCATAGTGAATGTGTGTATAAGTGTGTGTGTGTGTGTGTGTGTGTGTGTGTGTGTGTGTGTGTGTGTGTGTTTGTGTGTTGTGTGTGTGGAGCGCGTGTGTATAAAGTGTAAATGTAATGTCTATGGGTAAATGGTTAAGTGGCTTAGTGAAGTGTGTATAAGTGTCATAGTGAATGGTGTATAAGTGTCATAGTGAATGTGTGTTCTAAATAATAATAACAATAGGCATGAGTAAATAACACTAAGTATAATAATAAAAATAAAAATAAAATAAATAAAAATAATAAAAATAATAAAAATAAAATAATAAAAATAATAAAAATAATAATAAAAATAAATAAAAATAATAATAAAATAAATAAAAAGTATTAAAACAAATAAAAAAACATAAGTTACTAAAATATATGGAGTTTAAAACAGTAAAGCAGGAAAGTTAAAGCAGTTAAAAGCAGAAAGTTTAAAGCATAAGCAGAAAGTTAAAGCAGTAAAAGCAGTTAAACAAAAAGCATTACAATCCCCCCCTTGGTGTTAGGTCACACCTCTATTGATTTACTGATTTACTGCTTTAACTCATATATTTATTAACATTACATACCTTAAAGCAGTAAATCAGTAAATCAATAGAGGTGTGACCTAGCAACATAGGGCTTTAGTATGCTTGTGTTTTACTGCTTTACTGCTTTAACTCATGTTATTACTGCTTAACTCGATATGTTTTAACTGCTTTAACTTCATATATTTTATACATTACATACTTAAAGCAGCTAAATCAGTTAAAAACAAAAAGCATTTACTAAGCCTATTGTTGCTAGTCACACCTCTATTGATTTACTATTACTTGCTTTAAGGTATGTAAGTTAATAATAATATTATGAGTTAAAGCAGCTTAAAACATATGAGTTTAAAGCAGTAAAACATATGAGTTAAAGCAGTAAAACATGAGTTAAAGCAGTAAAACATGAGTTAAAGCAGTAAAGCAGTAAAACAAAAGCATACTAATCACCCCCCTTGGTTTTAGGTCACACCTCTATTGATTTTACTGATTTAGAACTGCTTTAAAGGTATGTATGGTTAATTTTTTAATAAAATTCGTAGCCAATTGTAGTAAAATAAAATGATTATATATCAGGACACTCTGAATTTTTTTCTTCTACATACA
>JABUQX010000976.1:0-12088 GCA_015478945.1 Trachelipus rathkii
AAAAGAGAGATTTTCACATTAATGAAAGGCTAACTAGCATCACCTTAGAACTAAGATATAATGGCGGCAACTCGACACTGTTAATCACACCTTAAACAAGACTAAACTGCTAACATTAACGAAGTTTCCTACATATCAATAAGTAACTACTTCGGCATCACAAAACGTAACCTACTTCCCTACTTCTTTGTCCAAAGCATATCTCTAACTATCAATCGGTTACTTTTACACTAACATTAGTTATTCTAACCAAAAATTTAGCCATAAATCGCTTACCTAACTTCATTAATAAACTAACGGATAAATTACAACATGTTCGTAAAGTTTCTTCTGTAGAAGGCTTAAACTTGAACATATTAGCTATACTTAGCGACACAGCAGGCAGCACGAAAAAACCAGCTTTCATTAATAGCTTAACCAATAAGCGAACATACGTATGGGAAGTAGATTACAGTTTTCTGTTTTTTATAACATATAATTTTCGATGAAAAGTAAATTAAATTAATAGCATAAAAATATAATTATACTAAAACTATGTGTTATTTTAAATCATTTTTAATTCATCTAAAAATCAGAGTCACATAGGATTCAACATAAATCTGATCAATTCTATATACCTCTTTCAAGGATTCATACTCCCATTGAACGATGTAAGTATAATATAGCGCTCTGCAAGCTAATAAGCGATTTTTTCGGCTATTTTTGGTTCAATCAGCACTCATATCATCTCCTGCAAGAGAGAAGTAGCTTGAGTCAATGTTGGTTAGTTATCAGCGCATACTCTTTGTATACTATTTAGGCGGGAAACACCAGGGTGTCACAGTGTAAATTTCGTAGATTTACCCCATGAGCTATATTGTATTAAGCCCTCAAGTTGGTCCCTGTGTGCAAAATACTGTTTAATGTATTTTTTATTTTTACATGCATGCTGTATATTTTCAAATGTTTCGAACGTGTGAAACCTATACGTGTACGCCAGAAGGTCGTACAGTCGATGGGCTTCCAATAGTTGCGTACATCAGTGCTTTTAATATTGTTGCCCGATGAAAAAATAGCATACTAATATATTAAGGAATATTTTGTATTCAATAAAATTAATATTTACATAATCCACATGAATTGATGAAAAAATTTAAAACGAATGCATTACTAATAGCGAATATGTAGAAAATAGAAATGAAGTAGCGGTCGTTCAACAGAAATGATAAAGGAATGCTCAAGGTACATAAAAATGAACTTTTACTGAATGCGATCTTTCACAAATATTTCATTGCCGTTAAGGGTTTCTTAAGTCATAGAAGAATTGAAGAATGATTTATAAATATGAATTTCGGTTAAAAGAAAGATTCTCAATTGTCACTTGCGGGAAGGTTATCTAAAGTAGCGTTCATAAATATGAGCCCACATCTCTATACATTGAATATAATGTCTTAAATGAATAAGTACAGTAATATAATAAAATTTAAATATAATCGTAATCCATAATAATAACAACAAATAAAAAAAATATATGTAACAGTATTAAGTAATAAGCCAACGTGTTAAATAATTTCTAAAACATTTTTCAACTTAATGAAAATTGAACATCCTAGAATTAGACAGATAGTGATATCATATATTTTTTAACACAATTAACGTAGCTATTTTATTTTCTACTTTTTCTTATAAAGCTCTTTACTACAGCCTACTTAATTTAAGAAAAAAGTAATTCATCCATTGTGCTAATTTCTAAAAATAACCCTTAATTGTAGAACTGCGCCAAGGTGAGGAGAACTTCATTTGTGATGGAACTTTCATCAATGTAGTCATACCAATTCGTCCAAGTGTCATTCCAATACACTGGATTTGCTCTTGCATCAAGCGGCTTGTTTAATGGAGGAACGGCTGTTGAATTATAAGATTGGAGCTTAGACTGCAAAAGAGAAAAATAAGACTTTAAAAATTGGCGCGTTAAAACAAGATTATTTTAATGTTATACGAAAAAAAAGACTAAACGCGTATATATATACTGAACAACAGATATCCTTTAATTCTTATGAAAAAAACAAAGAAAAAAACTGTCGTTTTGAACAGTTTTAGTGAAGAAGGAAATTTTTTTCCAGTAATTGGTCCTAAAGTTGTGATTAATTTTGAATTTCAAGAATTTCAAATTTTTTTGCACTAAAATACTCCAATTTACTGTGGTATAATAAATTTAGTTTAGACACCTTATTTAAAAATTTGTTTTTTAAAATTTTTTTTACAATGCTCTGAAGAGTAACTTTCAAAATTCTTTGCAACAGAGAATAGTCAACCCATGGCGACACCCCTACCTTCTACCAAAACAATTTAAATACAACATCAGGTCTGTTTACACATTTAAATTATCTTGCGACCCAATTGAAGAAATTAAATCTGTCGTTTTTTAATGAATTTTTTATATTCTCATGTGACGAAAAAATGAATGCTAGAAAGAACACAAATAATACATGGAATTTATTTTAGACGAAAAAAAAAAACTTATTCCATATAATATATATATATATGGTGAAATGGTAAATAATAGGATATTAAATATATATATATATATAAATATTAATATATATATAATATATATATATACTACTAATATATATATAATAATATTATATAATGAATATAGTAAAAGTATATTAATATAATATATTTATTATTATCATTTATTTATTAACTAAAGCACTCGGTCCCGCAGAATTGCAGGTGTGTCACGCATAATACATAGAAATGCGATGTTCATGCGAACTATATAATTCTCAGAGGGGTTCCCAGCCCAACCACCATTTCGAAGATAGTCTTCATATTTATCTACTGAATTTAAACATTGCAGCCAACACAGTTAAAAATTAAATCAGACGTAGCTCCCATATGTAATTCCAAATTCTGTTGTTTTATCTGAAGATGGTACTTATATTCCAAACGAAACTGAGATTACCTACCTCCTCACTTTAAACAATGTGCAGATCCCAATTTTTACCTATACAAAGTTAATATTTAGAGAAAGAACTAGATGCAAGTTTAGAAGATTATACGACAACCTTAACTTAAAGTTCTTGTACTTAAACGTGATATTTTTCATTTTCAAATTTGATTCCATAAATAAAATATTTATGGAGATTTTTGAAGTAAATGGCTCCACATTTAACAGAAATGCTGTTGGTTTAGATTTTCTGAATTCACCGTAATATATATATATATAATATATATATAATATATATATATAATATATATAGTATATATATAAATATATAATAATATAATATAATTATATATATATATATAATATATATATTAATATATATGTTCCAAGTAAAACTATTGATTTAAATATAGTACAGTGTTTCAAAGCAGAATGTCGAGCAGGACTTAAAAAAACTGTTCCGAGATGTCTTCTTTTTGGAGAGGCGGATCGTAGTGGTAGGACCTCCTGTACATTGTCTAAACGGCGACGCTCTGCCGAGTTCGTGTCGCTGGCGAGAATTGAAAATTTTCGTCTATATGCAAATTCTCGCAACGAGCTTGTGTGGCATATCGGCGATACTACTTTGGTCCGCTGCTCCTGTAACCCTGAGCACCCCTAGAATAATGCCATGTAGCCACATAGGCTTGTTTTTTTTTCTTCTGTGGATTGTTAAATAGATCGAGGGTAGGGCCGAACTCGATGAGCTTACCAAGATACATAAATGCAGTATTCTTTGCGGAACAAACGGGACTAGTGGTAAGCTCCTTACATGTCAACGGCGACGCTGGCGATGTTTCGAGTCTGCGCGAGGGAAACTTTTTCGTCTTATCATTGCCAATTTTCGCAACCAAGCGCACTCGCAGCGCGTTCTTTGACTTGATCGTTGCTCCTGTAACAACATGAACACCACTGAAGAATGCCGTGCAGCCCTTCAGTAGGGTTCCAACCATCATTCCTGTGATTAAATAATATTGGTTTCAAAGCAAGTGATATCGAAGCAGAATTTGAAAACTTCGAGAATCCTTCTTTCTTTCTGTGGGGTGGACGGACTGCATAATTAGAGCTCACCCTCGTCATGTCTAACGTCGACGCATTGTCAATGGTTAGTCCTGTTGCGAGTTAAATTTTATTTACCGTCTTATTATTAACCTTTGCGCAACAAGCATCTGTGCGCGGGTCCGCGTTCCTGACTTGTCGTTGCTCCTGTAACCCAGGACACCCAAGCAATGCCGTGTAGCCCAGCAGAGATTCCAATCACCCTTCGTGAATTCTAAGTTAGTACGATTTCAAAGCAGTAATGAAGCAGAATTTGAAAATCTTCCGAGACTGCGAATTTTCTAGATCGGATCGACTAGGGACGCCCCGAATTGTCTAACGGCGACGCTGTGTCGATAGTCGAGTCCCTGGCAGAGCGGAATTTTTTCGTCTAATGCAAATTTGTTGTAAGCAACATGTGTGCGCCTTTGTTGGCGTTCCTTGACCTTGGTCTGTTGGCCATGTTACCCGCAGAAAGCACACCCCGAAGAATCCATGTAGACCCCAGAAGGTTTCCAACCATCCTTCTGTCGATTTAATAGGGGGGGGGTGTGTAGGGTGGGGGGTAAACGATTTCAAAAGCATGAAATCGAAGCAGGAAACTTAAAAATCGTAACGAAATACCTTTTTTTCTGGGTGTCGGATCTGACTAGTTTAACCTCTTGTACATTGTCTAACAGCGACTCTGTTGTCGATGTTCGAGTCCTCTCGCTAGTGAAATTGTTTCTTCTATTAATGCAAATTGCGCAACAACCATGTTGTCCGTCGGCGTGACCTACTTTGGTTGGTGCTCCTTAACACGGCAGCAAACAGCAGAATGTCTTTAGCCCCAGCAGTCCAACCCACCCTTCTATGATTGAACAATGCGAGTTTTCACAGAGTGCATCGAAGCAAGCAAAATTTGTAAACTTCCGAGATTCCTTCCTTTTCTGGGAAGGCGATCGCAATAGTGGTAGAGCCCCCTTACATGTCTAACGGCGACTCGTGTCGATGTTCGAGTCCGGCGCAAAGTGAATATTTATCTTCGTCTATATGCAAAATTTTGTCGCAATAAGCATGTGTGTCCCCCATTTTCGGCGTTCCTTGACTTTGGCCGGTTGCTCCAGCCCAGGAGAACCCCAGAAAATGCCGTGTAGCCGCAGCAAGGGTTCCAACCACCCTTCTGGTTTTAAATAAGTATCGAGTTTGAAAGCAGTGATATCGAAGCAGAAATCTTGAAAACTGTAAGAGATAAATTATTTTTGTGGTGTCGGATTGGACTATAGGTGGAACTTTCTGTACATTGTCTAACGGAATCATTAGAAGTTTGCACCCACAATTGAGTGATAATTTTCTCTTTAATATTGCAAATTTATGCACAATAATGATTTTCCCATGTCGCGTGCCTCACTTGGTTGTTCGGTCCTGTACACGGAGGCAAACTAGAGAATCGTGTAGCCCCCAGTAAGGGGTTAAAGCACCCTTCTAGATTTAAAATCAAGTACGTTTCAAACAGTTATGATCTCAAAGCAGAGATTGAAAAACTGTTACGAATACTTCTTTTTCTGGCGGCATCGTAGCAGCTGGTAGAGCTCCTGTACATGTCTAACCTCGACGCTGTTGTCGACGGTTCGAGTCCTGGTGCGAATGAAATGTTCTTCGTCCTATTTTTGCAAATTTACTCGCAACAAAGCATCTTGTCCCATGTCCGCGGGGCTTGACTTTGGTTGTTGCTTCTGTAACCCAGGAGCAACCCATCAAAATGCCGTGTACGCCCAGGAGAAGTTCTATATATACTTTATATCTGCTCCTTATTCAGGACCATAGTCTCACTACTATTCATTCACAGGTAATAGCATACCGTCCTGTAAGACCCTTGCACACTCAAGACTTATTCCTTGTGCATCCACTAAGGATTTCACCTAACTCTTCCTACTTCACTAACCTTTTGAGCCACTTTTTCAATCCTCCTCCTTTCATCACCATATTCCTAAATATTGAACTCAGACATTTGTTCCAAAGCTGCTTCACCATCTAACATAAACTTTACATAGAGAACTATCCTCATCAAACCATAACCTTACTCTATTGTACGTACTTTCAAACCCCTCCTTTACACACCTGCCAAATCCTCTCTACTATCCCCTCAAAGATATTCAAATCGCCGTCACGATAAATAACGTAGGCAACCTCCCCTCCTTTCATTCTCCATCTACTCTTAACACTATCCCTTGCTACTTCACCCCACCTCTGATTCTTTCAACCAATCCATAATCTATATATAACGTTATATATATATAAAATATATATATAAGTATATTATATATAATATATATATATATATATATATAATATTACTATATCTATATATATATTAATATATATAGATAATCTATACTATAAATAATACTAGTTGACATCATTGAATCATTCAAGCCTTTGCCTTCTTTCTTTACAACCCAAAAAAATATAATGAATTATTCTCCGGTCGCCTAAACCGACGTAGTTATTCCATTATAACATTTTGTATTGGTCAATAATATTTCACGTACAAAAATATTTTAAAATAATTTATGCCCAGAATCCGGTTCTTCATACCCCGGCTGCGGCTCCAGATCCGCCTTTTTGATCCGACAATTTTCGTGCACTAATTGAAATTGTTTCACGCCACACGTCGGCAATAAACTTTTCACCGAAAATTTATAGAACACATTATCACTCTAATCCGGCTCCGTTCGTAGCTGTACCGCTTTGCCAGAGATTTTTACCCTGCAAGGAAAATTATCAGCAAGTTCTGTGAATCTTTCAACTAAAAAATATTTCTGAAAATTATTTATAAGCAAGATAAGGCTCCGGATCCGACCGGATCCTGCTCCGTATCCGGATCCATCAAAAGTTCCGCACTATTTTAAAAATTGTTCAGCACATCTTCTTTCAATAAATTTTCACCTAAAACGAAAATTTCTGCTAAAAAAAAAATTCATACCCAGGACCTGGCTCGGGTTCGGCCTCTGCGGTTCGGTCTCCGAGCTTCTGCTCCGGTTCGCTCCTGATCGACTAAGTTCTGTATCTGAATGAAAATGTTCACACGTCCTCTGCATACATTTTCGCTCTAAATAAGTATATTTTATAAATAAATTAATAATACCTCAGACTCTGCTCCGCCGGCTCCGCCGCGGTCGCCGGCCGACCCCGGCTGCTCCGAGTTCGCGTCGGTCGGATCGCAAAGGTCTCGCTTATTGAAATGTTCAGCACCTTCTTCTACATCAATAAAGTTTCAACCAAAAAAATATTTTTCGAAAAAACTAAATACTCGCTCCCGACTTCGCTCCGACGCCGACTCGAATCCGGATCCGATTAAGATTCTGCACTATTTGAATTGTTTAGTGCTTACTGGCAATAAATTTTTCCCCTAAGAGAACCCACTGAAAAAAACTCTTTACCCAGGATCCCGCCCTGAATTCACGACCGGATCCGAACTGAACCATAAGTTTCTGCACTATAAAATTGTTCAGTCTCTCTCATAAAATTTCACCTGAGAAAATAGGTTTGAAAACATTCACACCCAGGTTCCGGCTGCGCTCCGGCTCCGGCTCCAACCTCCGGCTCTGGATCTGACTAAGGCTTTTACAGAATTTAAATTGCTTGAATCACTTCTGCAATGAAATTTATCAACGACTAGTTAAACTAAGAGAGAAGCATCATCTTGGACCGGAAAAGGTGAGAGGAAAACTCGACTCCGCGCCTCCGAATCCCCGGATCCTGGACCGACAAGGATCGCACTATGACACCTGTTCACAACTCTTCTGGCAACGAAATTTCAGATCCTAGAGCACACTAGAAAAACAGTGTTTATACCGCACAATCCGGCTTCCCACTGCCGGATCCGGATCCAACATAGTTTCTGCACTAATTAAAATTGTCACACTTTTTTTAAATTTCACAAAAAATATTTTTCGAAAAAAAAAATCAAAAAATCCGCATCCGGCTCTGACTCCGGTCTTCCCACTTCAGACTCCAGCTCTCCGGATCCACAGAGAATTCTAGCACTATGTAAAATTGTCAACCGTCTTCGGCATTATTTTCAGATAAAAAATAATTTTTTGAAAAAATTAATACGCCTCTCCGCTCCGGCTCGCCGCTCGGGCCCGACCCGACATTCACCTCGGCTCCGGACTCTGACAAGGTTTCTGGTACTATTTGAAAATGTTCATACTCTTCTGCTAATTTTCACCTAAAAATATATTTTAGAAAAAAAAGTCATACCAGGCTCCGGCTCCTGCTCCGGCTCCCGGCTCGCTCCAGCTCCGGGATCCCGAAATAAGTTTCTTTCTAAAGATTTTTCAGGCAAGACTTGTTCCAAAAAAAATATTCTCGAAAAAAAAAATCTACTCCGTCTCCACAGACAGGTTTTTGAAATTTTTCATTAGGCTATGGGATGGGTACTATTGAAAATCTGTTCAACACATCGCAATAATTTTTAACTAAAAATAATGTATGTCAGAAAAAAAAATATACCCAGCTCCCGGCCTCGGGATACGGCTCGCCCGGCTCCGCCCGCCCGTCCGGCTCCGGCTCCATTACTTTAAAATATACAAACATTTTATTAGGTAGAATAAAAAAAATTAAATAGACTTTTCTATAATATAGAATAAGACACATTTTTGATCCTAACTGATGCAATTACTGGAATTGAAATTGTGTTATTCGACACTTCTCTAATAATTTCTGTATCTTAAAAAACATGTGTTAGTAATTTAAAAAAATAATACACCATGATGTTCAGGAGGAATTCTACGAATTTAGGATATAGAAAAAAATGTGAAAATTTGATTTTGCTTTCAAAAAGAGGGAGGTCTGAATGCTTTAAAAACAAGAACAAGAATTTACTGTACAAAAATGTAAAGAATAAAACACGCATCTGTAAATATATAGTATAATATATAATAATAATATATATAAATTGAATATCATAAATATAAGTATATATTATTAAATATATATATAATATATAAATATATATAATATAATTTATATATATATATATTAATAATATAATAATATAGATATATATAATATATTATATATAAATATATATAAATTATATATGAAATAAAAATATAAATAATCTAATATATTATAATATATATATATAATAAATAAAAAATATAATAAAGTTATATATATATCACTATTATATATAACATATATAAATATAAGATATATATAGTAATTTAATATATATAACATAAATATATATATATATATATACTATAATATAAAATAAATAAATATAATATAATATGATACATATATCGATATATAAATATAAATAATACATATAAAATATATATAATAATAACTATAACTATAGTGATTAATAGTATTGAGTTTTTTTAAAAAACGACTGCTACTGAAAATCGTCAGCTTAATACAGCAGAGTTGCAGTTTACGAAAACGGGAATATTTTGACAGAGACTAAAAATCCACCTGGATCGCTACTAAAAAAGGCAATAGTGAATTAAGCGGCGCTTAACGGTAGCCTTCCGAAACGATACTTACATAATCATATATTATATATATTATATATTATAATATAAAATTAATATATATATAAGTAAAATAATAATATATAATATATATATATATATATATATATAACAATATAGAAAAATAATATAATATGCTGACTTTTATATTTTTGGGGGTTCACTACGACAATGAACTCCCATCTCAGGAAGAGATACAGCAGGAGGACATATATTGATATATAAATAAATAATATAATATATAATAATAAATAATATAATATATATACTATATATCATTATATATATATTAATATTGATATAATATAAATATAAATATATTAATATAATTATTATATATATTATATATATACATCTATATATAATAATATATAAGAATATCATATAATAATACAATATATAATAAAATATAATTTTAAATATTAATATATATAAATATATATAATATATATATATATATATAAAATAAATATAATAGATAAAAATATAACTAATTAATATAATAATAATAATATATAGTATAGATTATATATATTAAAAATATTATACTAATATATATATATACATAATTAATATAATATATAATTTATAAATATAAATAATAATATAATACTAAAAGAAATATATATAAAATATATATTATATAATATAAATAATATATATAAACTATAGTAGAACAGTATTAGAGATAACCGATAAGTAAATTATATATATATAAAATCTACTATATAAATGCCAAGAATTGATTAGGACTATCATAATATATGACTATGAAAATATAATATAAATATATAAACTATCTTAAACATTTCTGCAACCCACTGTGGGGGTGGAAAGGGCTCATGAAAAGCACGATAGGTCCTCATCAAACACGCGTAATGCAGTCCGGAAAGCATAACTTTACCTCCACACATGTTCTTGTAATATATCAACTAATATATATTATATATAATATATAATATAAATAGTAATATTACGAAATATATATAATAATATATATATATCCGACAACTATTTAACAATAATTTATAAGCCATTATATATAATATTTAATCAAATATTTTTTTTTTTTTGTAAAATATCCCTATTTTGTAATAATCTACATTTATATAAATTTATTAAAAACTATTAAATGTTATGGCAAAGTGTAAATATATAATATATTAATATATATATAATATAAATATATAATAAGATAATTAATAATATAATAATATAAAATTATAATAATATTATATAATATAGTAATAGTATATAATAGAATATAAATTATAATATATAATTGAATAACAATTAAAGAAATTATATATAATAAGAACAGAGTTTGTATATATATAATATAATATAGCAATCAATAAGAATCAAACAAATAAAAATAATAATATATATAAATATATAAAAATATTTCGAGACAACGCATGATTTATAAGGTCAAACATGTTATTGATGTTCAAAAGAATGATTAATATTAATATCAACAATTATTAAAATTTATATTACTCTACATAATTTTTATTTAAAAAATATAGATGACCAGTTCTTAATAAAAAATAAGATCATCCACTGAACAAAGTAGGTACCATTAACTAAAAAATCCAATTACAACAAAAGATGGGGCGTTGACCCGAACCTTATTTGACTATGTTCCACGGAAAATGAAAGAAAAAAAAACTCCGAAGAACAAGATTGTCCCACACCAACAACACGAACCACATCACCCGCCGGGCGATTAAATACCCTAAAGAAGAACAGGCGCTTGCTAAAAGAATCTTACTCACAGATACCAACTCCATCCAGTCCACGTAAACAACTAACATCCAGACCCTTGAAGACGTAAACATATATCCACACCTCTACACCGTTAATATCCCAGCCTACCAACGCTCCAGTTAACGGCTAAACGATTTCGGCGCTTATATATCCTAATTTTAAGACTACTAATAACGGAAACCTTTTAACAACAGCATAACCGTAAAGTCAGAACGAAACGCACCGCTTAATTCCCAGCCTACCAGTAGATACGGGCGCTATTGCTCGAACTAACAAACTACAAACGCACGAAGAAAGACTCACAGATTACCTTCACATACACACTTCGACTGGGGCTATAACTCTCACAACAACACCACACAAAAAAAGAGCGAGGTACCATTACTAGACTTACATTAAATTGACACAATACCACTTGGCTACTATAATATTGATGAGTACGGAAAAAGATCATCACCAATAATATTATGTTATGGCACTTTAAATCAACTGAGCACTCATATCCACTGAATCACCATATGGATATTGTAACCATAAAATCATTTAAGTAAATGAAATACTACAATGAGCACATCATAATCACATACACATATGTTTTCATGTCGATGCCTGCATCATCTCTGTGACGCATACGTTCCTCTCCAACATCATTACAGTAAAAAAGCATCAGCTCATCGAATGGCAACGAACTTCTATTCAGTTTTTGATTTCTATAGAATACCATTTTCATCGAACGACAAAGAACAAACCTGCTTTAGTTACCTGTTAATAGGCTTCG
>JABUQX010000977.1:0-17211 GCA_015478945.1 Trachelipus rathkii
ATAAGGGTTATTAATTAAATTTGGGTAAAAGGATTCCGGCACCTTCGGCAGTTCGTATCTTTCGCGGGTCGGGTCGCGGTCTGGATTCGGTTCGGTAATGTCGAAATCGGAGGCCGACCGGCACTCGGTGCTGGTGTCTAATAAGTATTTGTTATGAAATACAGTATTGGGCTTCTTTTTTTAGTTTGTCTTGTCTTTATCATAGTTACGAACCCAATTAGATCCTCGACTATTGCATGCGTCTATAGTTTCATCGTAAAGGGTGTACAAGGGACCCCTAGAGGGGGCAAGGCTCCCAAGCAAGAAAATGGAACGAGTATGCATAAGCATAAGTGGAGAGAGAGGAAGGGCTCGAAAGTCGGAGGTCAGAGAACGGAAGGAAATCGGAGAAGGAATCTGAGTTCAGAGGAGTCAGAGTTGACAGCGGCACCGGTAGCGTGGAGCCGGTGCCGATGCCGAGTAAATAAATATTTCGTTTAGTCCCAAATTGTTACAAAATATTGTTTATAAGGCTCGTAGAGCTCGAACATGACGGTTTGTTAGATCGTAAAGGGTTGTCGGGGACCTCCGAAGGGAGGTGACCCGAAGAAATTGAACGGAACGCAAACTGAGGAAGAAATGAAGAAGGAGAGAAGAGGAAGACCAAAGGATGTATCTTACAAAGAAAAACCGTTTTCTAAAGGTTGGAAGACTGACAGTTTCTATTGTTTGTCAAATCTACGTTTTGCTTCTTATAACGTCAACTAAAATATATTGTATGCTATTTTATATTATGTGTAATTTAATTTAATAACTTTTTTCAAATTCTTTAAAATATTTTCTTAAATTTTTAAAGTATTTTTTTTTATTTAACACGTAAAATATAAGTTTTTACTAAAATTTTTATTCTTTTTACTGATTTAATAACGTTAAAAACAAATTACTTAAAAAAAATTGCTTATTTACACACGCTAAATCAGTAAATCAACCACCCACCGTACCCTTCCACCCCTATTGATCTCTATTGATCTATGGATCTATGGATCTATTGATTCAAGTAATATTTTTCTTATAAACATATCACAAAAACCTTTTATTCGATTTTTATGTTCTATAACTTAAAAATCTAGCGTTTTTAACCCCTAAATTTGAAATCAGTAATCAGTAAATTTAAACACCCTCCCCCCCTTTCACCCCTCCTCCCACCATCCTATGTCTATGGATCTTTTGATCTGATTGTTGTCATGTCACATTTCGAGTATCATATTTGGAGAAACATAACATGAAAATGTCAAGAGTTCTTAGCTACACTGATCAACGATATATGGGTAACGTAACCAAAGTTCCATAATAAAGCTACGTAGCCATCACCTGAACTAAGAATATAAATGCACAACAACAAAACCTAACACTACCTCATAAGGCAAGAATAAACAGCCGAGCGTTAACAAAAGTTATATACTTAACAACGGGAAAGTAACTAACATAGCATACAAAAACGTAACCTATTCACACTTTGTCAAGCATATCTGCTAACATCATGATGTAAATTTTCATTAACACCTGGTATTATGCTTAACAAAATTTATAAACTTGTAATTAAAATTACAGCACCAAACGACATATATGCTAACGCAACAAAGTTTTACATTCTACATAGTAATATTTAACAAAATTTATCATAACCTACCTAACTATCATAATCCAAAGATAATAGCAATCATAACAAAGTTTAGCCAAACATAGCATAAAAATAAGTTCTTTGAATAAAATATCATAGTAAAGTGTAATAGATACTAATCCTAAAGCAGTAAATCAGTAAAGCAAACCACAACGCCCCCTCCCCCTCCCCTCCCTCTCACCCTTAAATGATCTATTGATTCAGGTCACATGTCTAGTATCATTTCGGATAAACATAACAAAAATTCAAGTTCTTTATACACTAACCAACGAATATATGCTAACGTAACAAAGTTTTCACATTAATAAAGCTAACATAGATAACCTGAACTAAGAATTAAAATACAACTATAAACCTAAAACACCTTACGTACGAATAACTACTTAATATTAACAAAGTTCCTCACTTAACAAACAGTTAAAGTAACTAACACAGCGTACAAAACGTAACCTATTCACACTTTTTTCAAGCATATCTCTAACATATCAATGCTAATTTTACAATAACATGGTAATATTTAACAAAAACTTACCATAACCCTTTCTAATTATCATACAGACCAACGAATATATGCTAATGTAACAAAGTTTTTTACATTAACATAGTTATATTTAACAAAAATTCATCATAACCTTACCTAACTATCATAATCCACAACAAATAATTGCAAACATAGCAAAGTTTTATCAAACAATAAGTCTTTCATATTAAGAAAATCACAAATAAAATAAAAATAAGTTCTTTGAATAAAATATCATAGGAAAAATGGTAATAGTTTAACTGATTTTTAAGTTGCTTGTAGATTTAATGTGTGAAATCACACCGCCATCCCCTCCACTCCCTTCTCCATCCACCCTTCCACGATTTATTTATCGATTGATCTATTGATTCAAGTCATATTTCGAGTATCATTTTGGATAACATAACATAAAGATAAGTTCTTTATAATATGATTCAACGAAGTATATGCTAACGTAGACAGAATTTTTAACATCAATAAAGCTAATGATTTCATAACTGAACAAGAATATAACTGTACAACGAAACCTGACCATACCTTCACGCTTGAATAAATAGCCCAAGATTAACAAAGTTCCATGACTTAGCCACCGAGTAAAAATAACTAACCATGCAGTACGGAACGTTAACCTAATGTCACACTAGTTTCAAACGATTTCTGTAAACAGTCATCACTTGTATTTTTCCTCAACATAGTAATAAATTACAAAAACTTTACCATGAACCCTTACCTGATTGTCATACAGACCATTCGAATGTATGCTAATGACAGGGAAACGCAACAGTTTCCAATCAATAAAGCTAACTTGATAAATGAACTAAGAATATAATGTACAACGACAAACCTAACATACCTACAGCACGAAATAATCTGCTAACATTCCCAAAGTTCCCTACTTATCAAAGGTAAAGTAGCCTAAACCAGAGCATACAAGAACTCTGATGTATCCCCACTTCGTTCCACATATCAGCAACACGCCTAAAGCAGTATTATCTAACAAAATCAACTTAACCAAAAGTGACCAGTCTATCGAAGAGAGGATACCGCATCTTGAACTATAGTATATAACATTGCTCTGAATCTGTCATCGATGACTATAGCTGATGTAGAAATTTAGCAAATTCTCGTCCAAACCTAACATTACTCAGCAAAAATTTAACCTAAGCCCATCTAACACATCATCAACAGTTAACACAGTAATTATCTTACGAAACTTATCCATTTTTCTAGGCAGATCAGTGCTTAATTTCCACATTGTCATCAGAATATTTAACAAAACGTAACCCAGAAATTTAATTAAACATAGCCATAACATATCACTACACTTACACAGTGGGCGAAAACCTACATTAGATACTACATTTGGACACTACGAATAAGACATTAAACATTTGAACCTCATAAAAGATTTCTCAAACCTACCCCTCATTACACAGCAAAACTCCACCTATCCCTGCTTTTCAATCATCATATATCCATGAGCTAAAGAGTATTATGTAACAAAATTTCCTTAATTAAAGTGATCGAAACTATCAAGACCAAGCATCTGTGAACTCATGAATTGATACTACTCTTTCATCAAGTGCTCGCCATATCAAAATTAACATATTTTGAACTAATGAAGTAACGCGGACTTAGAAAATTCGCTGTCAAAAGATTCATAAACAGTAACCTCGCTCCGATCACATCCCAGATCAGCACGAATAAACGCTAACATAATATTTCCTGAAACTAAATAACATTACCAGCACCAATAAACATAACCTGACATACATAAGCAGTGAATAACTGTCCGATATTCAACACAGTATAACAATTCCTCAAGCGTTTACTTTCGAAAAACTGTAGGCTTTGGCAACAGCGCATCACTACAGAGGCGATTTGACAAGCCTGAAAGCTATTCAGATTTATTTAATTATTCATGTATTATTATGTATCGTATTATTATTATGTATAATTATTTTGATTTTATTATATTATTATTATTATTATTAATTTATTTATTATTAATTATTATTATTGATTATTATTATTGATTATTATTATTATTATATATTATTATATATTATTATTAGATAGTGTGATTAGTTAGTAGTAGTAAGTAGGTATTTAATTAATCATAACAAATTTTAATAACCGTAAAACTAATTTCATATCACCTAAACTGAAGAACATAATAACCTTCACGTACCTCGAAAGATGCATGAAAGCCCCATTCAGTGATACCCCGAAGTTGGGGGGGGTAAGAGGCTACATAAGGGCACAGCCCTCTGGGACGGTGCCGCTTACCGCTTACACCCCACTTCGGGGTACCCTGAGATGGGGTCTCATGCATCTCTCGAGGGTGCATCTGCAAGTAGTGATGCGCTCGTCGCTGAAAATTGTTCGGTTATGTATAGTAAGATTGAGATTATTGTTGATGGGTGAGCGCATTCGTGAAAGCTTTTGTACAAACATGAAAGTATCCCTAATGATAAGCCTACTGTGTAAAACCTAACAGACACTCTGATTGTCAATATAACATCAAACCTTGCGTAGATTGATGATGATTAGCTTTCTTGCTGTAGGGGTGTAAAGGGAGTAGGTTACCACTTTGTTGATGTTGTGATAGTTTACTTTACTGATATTAAGCAGTGTACTTTGTTATTGTTGACGTCTATTCTTACGTAAGTATGTATGTTCTTAGTAGGGCATTTGATTTATGTTAGCTTTACGGCATATGAAAACTCTTGTTTGTGATTTACCGGCCCCACAAAGATTTTTGCCGGGCAAAAAATTTGGAAGGTCATTTTCATAGTAACTTGTATGCGCTGATTCTGAAGTCATGACCTCCGTTTTTCTAGCATTGCTCAGTTTTGAGATACAGAGGTGGTCACCAAAATACCATTAATAACAACGATTTATGTATAGGTTGTAACGTAATTCACAATAAAAAAACGAAAAGATATATATCAATTGTTAATGAGTAAGTGCATAAAATGCTAATAGGTCAAAACATTCAATTCGAGTACAATGAAGAATCACAATTTAATTGCATTACAAATCGCTGTCTATTATGATTGTCTTCTGTGTGTGGCAGAATGAGGACAATCACGTTGAAGGCTCCAACAATAGTCTTCCATCATGTGTGTATATCCCATCTTCCTTGGTATCTTTCTTCCATCACCTTGATATCTTTTGTTGGAACCTCTCCCCTTGTTCCTCACTATACCATCCTAGATATCCGGAAACCGATCTAAGTGGCTATGTAGAAAGTGAAACTTTATGCTCATAATTAAGCATTCAAAATTTTTGAAGCCTGAAAGCATTTTCTGTACGTTCTACATAGTTGGCAGATTATTAATGGTTCCAAAAAGTCTGAACAACCAAGACAAACTTTTCCAGGCAGATGCCTTCATATCAGTCATGGATTATTAAATTGTCTTCTTGATGATTGGACGCGAATTTGAGGGCCGGCTAAGATTTCAGCTGTTGAGTTTTCCATTCACTCAACCCTGAAAAATCTGCAAAATGTAATTTGAAAAATTCACCATCTTTGTCTAAGGGCCCTAACAAATTGCTTTATCAGTCCTAGTTTGATGTGGAGTGGTGGAAAATAACATTTTTCCTGTTTCACAGGTGGTTCGATGTAATGAATTTGATGCACTACAAGTTCAGTTTTTTCCATAGCAGGCCATACACTTTTTCCCAGTGCGTCTTCTTTAGCCCTACTATCCCACAGCATTATGAAACAAGGGTAGCTTAGTATATCCGCTGTTAGCTGCCCATAGTAAGATGTTTGCCATCTTCAATCAACGCATATAGACTACTGGTGTTCATTTATATCTAAGCTTCTGCAGAGATCATTCTTATATTTCATATTCCTCTTTCAGTTTTGTTGGGTGACCTATTGGATCGATGCATAACTATTGCCATTGTCAATAAAACACACTTCAAGCTTCTCGTTGAACAAACCATAAACAATCGCCATTCTTCTGGTCGGTATTTAGGTAACCCCATTTGGGGTAGGAGTCCAGGGAGTTCCTTACAGCTATACCTATATGTCAAATTGTAATGGAAATATGGAAGAAGTACTACCTCCTCTTGTCCGAAAAAAAGTATATTTAGCATTCGGCCTTGACGAACAGTTTCTTTTCACTTAGTCTAATGCTAAAGCGTCAGAATCTGGCTGTGAGAGACTTAACTCTCGTTACTAAATCACTTGATCTCTTCTGGGCAGACTGTTGATGTGTAGAAGTTACTTTTCTTTCCATATTCACTACCACTATCTTCGCGTGTGCACACCAAATCCTGGACATCTTCTTCATCATCAGACATTGCTAGGTCTGGGAGTGTAGTGAACACTGGGATGGACATCGTCGGAGAAGTGGTACAGTCGCTTGGTGCTTGATTCCAAATCGGATACTCAAATTTAGTTCTTTTAACGTTGATACGCTTTCACATATAACCAAAGACACAATAACAAGTCATTGTGGTGAATTCTTTGGCTTCCCGCCATACCATAGGCCACCAAAATTTTTTAAAACCTTTTCTTCGTCCATTGTTCTACTGACGTAGGATTTTCGACACACGTTTTACCGAGCCATATGGGAGCACCAAGACTCTATCTTGGTCTCCGAGTCTTTCATTGTCAACAGTATGCCAGATATGGGCTTGCGTTCACAAAGTTAGTAATATTTCATCTTTGGTTACCGTAAAATATTCACACATTTATGTAGCAGAATACATTGGGTTATTCAAACAGGCTCTTCGTTAAGTACTCATAGTTTTTCTGCAAAAAGAAAAAAATAAAGTATATATAAGGTAAGCCCTTAAAAGAAATAAAACCGATAGCGACCCTGTAAAATATGCATTTAAAAAAGATATTTGTATAAGAGTTAATCTGGAACACACCCTGTGTCTCAAGAACTAGAGCCAATATTGGAAACTATGTCATTTCTGAAATCAGCACCCCCGACGATATACTATAATTCGATAAAATATCCTTGCAGCAAAAAAAAAAAATTTTTTTGTTGGCAAGTGTTATTAAATATCTTTACTACTATCTACTACTAAGTTCACTTACTACTACTTTATACTACTACTACTACCTAACTAAGTAATATAATAATAATAATAATAATTGAATAATAAATAATAATCTATAATAATAATAATAATAATAATAAGTATATAATAATATAATAAATATACTAATTTTAATAATTGCAAATAAACAATAATAAAATATAATGCTCGTGAATAAAATAATGAATAATAATAATAATAATAATAATAATAATAATAATAATAGATAATAATATATAAAATAATAATAATATAATAATGAATAATAATTAATATAATAATAATAATAATATAATATAATACATTAATATTGAGGCACTTACAGTCCATCAATTCGGCCTCATGCATGATGCGCGTGTGCCAAAAGCCTACCAGTCCCACAGATGATGCCCCAGTTGAGATTGTTAATTTGTTATATCCGAGAGTTTTCATCTTACATGCGTTTGTCAGGCTATGTTTTATGGTGCTATATGTTTTTAGTTCAGGAAATATTATGTAAGCGTTTGTTCGTTGATCTGGATGATCGATAGGGTATTTTATGATGTTTAACCAGAGAATTTTTGCTAATGTCCAAGTTCTCAGATATTCATAGTTCAAATTGATGTTATATTTGATATGCGAGACACTTGGGGTGATCAATTCATAGTTCAAGATTGCTGGTATCTTTGATAGTTTGGACAGTTTGTTGGCAAGAAAAAAATGCAGAATTAAAAAAATTCAACTTTGATTTTTTTACTTGATTTTTATAAATAAATCATATGATTTTTTCGATTTTGTTGATTTTTTTTGATTTTTTTTACTTTTTGATTTTTTTTTTATTATTTTTATTATTATTTATTATTTTAAGTGATTTATTTAACTTCAATAGAATTAAAAAAATTTACAAAAAAACTATATATATGTTATGAAGTTCTTTTAATATTATCTTTTTACAATTTTCAACTAAAGTATTGGCTTCGCTGTAACCCGTAGTCTGAACATTCTGTATTTTCAAACTTGTGTATCTATTGAAGATGGGAGTATTCTGTAGGTCAACATCTCTTTTAAAATTGCAAACAATTAAAACCATAATGCAGACTAGCATATATATAATGTTTTTGTATAATGTCGTATAAACATATGTCTTAGGCCAGTATGTTGAGTATTGTCCACAATTTTAGCACCCTTATTAGATCAGACATAGATATGCTGGAGATGGCGCAACGTAAAAGCAACGAAGAGGTAGATTTTTGGCTTTGAGGATAAGAATAGGTGTGAAGTTGTCTAGATAGCCCATGCGGACTTCTTAATATTTATTCGTTTTAATTATTTATTATGGGTTGACTGGGACATTCCTTAGAGGGGCCATGCGGCTTCTAAATTATTAATTTTTTATTGGGTGACTGGGACAGTCTAAAAAGGACCATTGCGGCTCTTAAGTATTATTCTTATTTATTATGAGTTGATGGAACATTCTAGAGGGGTCAATGTGGCTCTTAATTATTATTTTTAATTAATTAATTAATATTGTAGTTGACTGGGACAGTCTAGATAGGCAAATGCGTCTTCATTAAGTATTATTCTTATTTATTGGCTATTTATTATGAGTTGAATGCGGCATCTAGAGAGCCAATGCGGTTTTCTTAATTATTAACTTTTTATTTGTTGACTGGACAAGTCTAAAGGACCATTGCGGCTTCTTAAGTAATTATATCTATTTTATTATGAGTTGAAGGAATTCTAGAGCTAGCGTTGATAGTAGAGTTATTATTTTGAATTACTATTATTATTGGTTGACTAGGACACTCTAGATGGCCTATGCTGCTTCTTAAGTATTATTCTTATTTATTACTTTATCACGGATTGACTGGGAATTCTTATTCGTCTTTTATCGTTAATTATTAATTTTTATTAGGTTGACTGGGACAGTCTAAATAGACCCATGCTGCTTTATACTTTCCTATCTTATTTATTTATGGTTTGACTCACTTGACTGGGAACATTCTCCAGAGCGTTAATGCAGCTTCTTATTATTATTCAGAATAAAGAAGCCTCACTAACCCCTCTAAAATGTCCCAGTCAACCATAATTAAATAAGAATCAATAAATTTAAGAAGGCCGCATCGTCACTATTTTAGGATGGTCTTCAGTTCAACCAATAAAAATTAAAATTGAAGATGATAGCATTGGCCCCCCTAGAATGTCCCAGTCAACGAATAATAAATAATAATATATAAGAATAATACTTAAGAGCCGCATAAGCCTATCTACGACTGTCCCAGTCAACAATAATAATTAATAATGAAGATAAGTAATTAAGCCAATTGATCCCTCTAGGATGCCCAGTCAACTCATACAATGAAGAATAATACTACAGAAGCCGCACGGGTTTCTTTTCTAGCATTGCTCCCAAGTCGACATAAAAAATTATAATTAATAAGCCGCATTGAGCCCATCTAGGAATGTCCCATCAGCCCATAAAATTAAGAATAAGAATAATTTTATAATAATTAATGTAATTAAAGCAATAATACTTTA
Source organism: Trachelipus rathkii (assembly GCA_015478945.1). Taxonomy (NCBI): domain Eukaryota; kingdom Metazoa; phylum Arthropoda; class Malacostraca; order Isopoda; family Trachelipodidae; genus Trachelipus; species Trachelipus rathkii. The sequence continues at coordinate 9,765 of JABUQX010000977.1, forward strand.
TAATTAAGATGCACATGGCCTTCCTAGACGGTTTCCAGTTCCAACCAACAATAATGTAATAATAGAATAACAATAAAAAGTCTCATTATTTAATCTCTAGAATGTTTCAGTCAATCCATAATAATAATAACTAAGAATAATATTTCAGAAGCCGCATTTGCCTATCTAGACTTGTCCCCGTCAACCCATGAAATTAATTAAATTAAGAATAATTTTATTCAAATAATTCCTGTTGAATTAATATTAATAGATAGCCCATGCGGGCTTTCTGGAATTGTTATTTATATTTATTTTAATTTTTGATTGACTTACTTTATTAATCTAGGTAGGCCATATGGCTTCTTAATTAATAAATACTATTTAATAATTTCATTAATTATTATTAAATTTATTTCTTAATTCTTATTTTTTTATGGGTTGACTGGGACATTTATTAAATAGCCAATGCAGCTTCTCAATTATTAATTTTTATTGGTTGACTGGGGACAGTCTAAAAGAGACCATGCGACTTCTTAAGTATTATTCTTATTTATATGAGTTGATGGGACATTCTAGAGGGGCCAATGTGGGCTTCTTAATTATATTTTTAATTATTATTATTATGATTGGACTGGGACAGTCTAGATATGCCCATGCGTCTTCTAAGTATTATCGTTATTTATTATTTATGTATCGGTTGACTGGGACATTCTAGGGGGCCATGCGGCTTCCTTAATTATTAATTTTTTATTGTTAGACTTGGCCGACAATTCTAAAAAGGATCATGCGGCTTCTTAATAATTATTCTTATTTATTATGAGTTGACTGGATATCCTGACGAGGGTCAATGTTGGGCTTCTTAATTATATTTAATTAGATATTATTATTGGTTGACTGCGGCTTCTTAAATATTACCATTACGACTTCTTAGTATTAGTTTTTTTTATTATTTTTGACTGAGACATTCTACAGGGCCAATGCGGCTTCTTTATTATTAAATTTTTATTGTGACTGGACAAAAGTCGATTTTGGCACTTAAGCATATTCTTATATTATTATGGGTTTACTGGACATTCTAGAGGGGTTAAATGCGCTTCTTAATTATTATTCTTAATAATATTATTTATGGTGTTAATGGACAGTCTAGATAGGCCCAGGCGGCTTCCTAGACATTATTATTCTTATTTATTAATTATAATGGATTAACTGGGACATTTGTAGAGGGGCCAATGCGGCTTATTATAATTCTATCTATTCTTAAATTAGCTAATTTGTGTTGGTTGACGGGACATCCTAGGTCAGACCAGATGGCTTCGTAGGTATTCTGGGAAACCCATGAACGCTGGACTCCTTGATAGGAACATTTCTTAATTCTTTAATTTTCATGGGAGATTTTAATACAAGTTTCAATTGGATCCTGGCGTCTTCTTAACTGTCTATATATATATAATTGATATACTAATATAGATATAGATATATATATATATAATATATATATATATATAATTATATATATACTATAATATATATATTATATATAATTACTATATATATATATAATATATATATATATATATATATACAATATATACTTATTAAATAAATATGTGTTATATAAATATATATATAATATTTATATATACTGATATATATATATATATATATATTAATTTCGCGTACGTTAAGATGTTATTTTAAATTATCAATCGATCTATCTTTATTATTTATGTAAATTTATAGAACAATTAATATTTGAAGGCTAAAATTTACATCTTAGCAAATGCTTAACAAATGCTTGATTAAAAAAGAAATAATCAAATTTTTATATAAATAAAAATGATATTCGTTTCGTAATTTCCGTTTATAAAGAAAATCGGAAAAAAAACTACTGCCGTGGAGTGAACAAGGAAGAACTACGAAAACCTTTCAAATGTTAATTGAGAAGTGGAGGCACCAAGGATTAATTTATGTTTGAAAATCAAAATCAAATTCTTCTTGTTTCCTTTCCAAATTTTTCTTCTTTTCTTTGCACACTAAGTTAGCACTCCATTTAATCAATCTTGAAAAAATGGATGACCTTAGATGTCTTTAGGCGCCCAGGATGATCAGTTGATGAGGAGGTTGTTGGTGGAAGCGTTAGAAGGATTTTAATTAGTTTTGAAACAACCTAAAAAATGTGACGTTTTAATATTCACTGTATGTAGCAAACAATTTTGTAGTAGATTTCTATCTCAATCTGATTCTTTCCATAAGCTAACCCAAAATTCCTCCTCATCAGTTAAGTTGTCAATATTGCACATATGTAAGCAGATTTATTTTTAAATGTTCAAATATGGTTAATTTTAAATGTAGTGGGATGCAAAAATTTCTATTGTCTTCCGAAAATCTGATGTGCCAAGAATAAATCAATGAATCAAGGTAAGTATGGGAATAAAAAACTTAAAAATAATCTTTTTCAGGATTAAAAATTGAACCTTTGGATTCGTTTTGATATCATAAGAGGGAATGAGAAATCTACTCCAAAAATTTCTATCATTTTTATATTTATTATTCCTGTAAATTTTCGATGCTTTTAAAATTACCTCCTTTAAAAGTGGCAGTGATCTTTTTCCAGACTAATAGTCTTAGTTTGAAGATTAGGCTCAAAATTACGAATCCTTGGCCAAGATAGCAAAGTAGGATAAGGAAGTTTCTGCTTCTGATAAAAGCTGACATCGTACTTTTTATGTTGTTTGAGTTACTTTTGGATCTGAATGGAAAATTTTCCATTACTAATTTAATGAGAACGATTTAAAAAAAATCTAAACGATTTGTTTTGTACGACTTATCGCGTTTTGAACAACGATGGAATGTTCATTACCAGCCATTTGTGAAATGAACTCTCGTCAAAAAATATATTTTTTTCCAGAACATCATCTAGAAATTATAGAACAGCATTCAAGTCATTTAGAACTAGATTTAAACGATGCGAAGCATAATAAAAAGCCTGATATTGAGTTCCATATTCCTTGTTGCTTTCTGAACCATTTTTTTACTGGATTAAGGTGAAAATACAGGAGGTCATCCTCTCCTCTTTGCTCCTCATTCCAGCCTCTATAGCTATCGGTGTAATGTGCCTAAGTTCATAATATAGATATAATTAAAATTATAATACTTCAATCCAATATTGTAATTTTCGGACCATCTTATGCGTGTGAATGTACTATTTCGGGGTAAGTTTTGCCGTCAAAGTGTAAAACAAATATAATATGGCTTTGTATATAATCAAAGTTTATATTTTTAATCACAAATATTTTTAGTATTTATCGAGGTATAAATTTATGAAGAAAAATGCTTAAATATATAAGAATAATTTAATTATCTTATGCTAGAAAACGTCATAAAGATAAAGATGTCATTTAAGAACGAGATTATGTATTTGTTTGTAATTAATCAGTCACAACACCAGGGTTGCGGAGTCGGAGTCGGAGTCGGAGTCGCGGAGTCGGGGAGTCGGTAGTTTTGAAGAGGGTGGAGTCGGAGTCGGAGTCGGAGTCGGTAATTTTGAAGAGGGTGGAGTCGGAGTCGGAGTCGGAGTCGGTAATTTTCAAGAGGTCGGAGTCGGAGTCGGAGTCGGAGTCGGTAACTTTCAAGATAGAGTTGGAGTCGGAAAATTTTAAACTGACAAAGTTGTAAATTGTGACTCTGTGAATGACTTCAATCACTTCATGCAAGTTTATTGACTTTCGACTTCCACATCACAAAAATGCAATTGCAAACTTCGATTTTTTAACCTGCACTTATGTTTCAATTTGGATTATATTCTAATAACTTCCCTTTAACTCTCGCCATCTATATTTAAGATACTGCAGGGAATAAAAGACTCCATGGTACGAAGAGAAATTTCTCTGATTGACAATGATATTATACTAGCCTTTTTTTATATTGATCCAATCTACAGAGGGTAAGCTTAATGAAGATCAACAACAAAAAGCTAATCTGCACTTTGCAATGTGGCCATTTGAATTAAAGGGAGGAGTTCAAGAAGAAAGGATACATCTAAACATTTTGTAAGTGATGAACTAAACTTCCGTTAAGAGTTATAAGTCATCTTCATTAAAAAAAAAAAAAAAAAAAAAGAAAAAAAAAAAAAAAAAAGGTTCAAGAAAAAGTAGGAAAGGTTTCTAGATATTGAAGAGCTTAGTCGAAGGCGTCGACTGGTTCAAGACAAGAATAAGATCAAGGTTCTTCCTCCTTGTACACAATATTCATAACTTTTAAAAAATTTCTTGCTGCACTGAAAAGAAGTTGGAAAATTTTATGTAACTTCGAAAAGTATCAAGACATTGTACGAGCTGAAAATTGCTGTACTGCTCTATCTCCAACGCAAGTTAGAGCGTGGAATGCTTTTTCTGCTCTTCGCTTATAAAATCAGACCAAGGAAAAATGAAGGAGGACTGGCAGATGCTATTCTATTTTTAAGAGCTAATCATTCAATGGTAGATGATATTAGATGGTAAGTTCATGTAACTAAGTTATGTAGTAGTTTATATATATATATATATATTATATATTTTAATATTATATATATTATTATATATTATATATTATATATATATATATTATATTTATATATATATATATATATATATATATATAATCCGTAGACCCTTCCTAAATTATTTAAGTTATCAAAATGTTTTGATGGCTAGTCTCTTAATTATATTTTTTAATAATATAAAATAAGTTAATCAAGCAATTAAGAGTTGTTTTATTAATAGCAATCCAAGTGGCTGTTGCTCATATTATAGTATATATATTATTATATATTATATTATATATATTATTATATATATTATTATATATATCTTCTTTTTCTTCCTTTTCATGAAGGATTCTTCATCCTGTCAGCCGGCAAGCATCTTTCTCCAGAAGTCCCTCTCCTGATATTCTCTTCTCTTCAGCAATCTCCATATTTGGTAGCTGAATTTTCAGAGAGTCTCCACGATTCCGCCATGTCTTCTTCGGTCTTCCCCTTGTCTTCTGCTCTGTGTCCATTCCCATCTTCTTTTCGCATTCTCTCCTGATCCATCCTCTCCAGATGTCCATCCATCTTAAGTGTCATCTTCTTCACACCTATATCTTCTCTGATAACTTCATTTCTTATTCGTCTCTCCTACTCTTTCCAATTATAGTTCTTAATATCCTCATCTCCGCACTTGTATCACTGCTCTCTTTCTCCGTTGTTGTCCTGTCATGTTTCCGCCCGTCAGAGTGTGGGATCAGTAGCTGTTAAAATCACTCTTTTAACTTATTCCGATGTTTCTATCTTCATCATGGGGTACTACGCTTCATAACTTCCATGCTTTTCCTTCCTTGGTAATCTCTTCTCCACTTCTCCTTCTGTTAAACCACCTCGAGATAATTGCAGGTATTTACCGCCTCCACCTCCTCCTCTCCTCACCATCATTCTCATCCCTCCTCATTTCCTCGGCGGTTACTGTTTAATATCTCTGTTTTCTGGATGTTCATCTTCATCCCTTGCTTCTTCAACTCCGTCGCAAAACAATCCACTACCTCTGAATCGCCTCCTCCTCTCGCTTCCAACATGCCAGATCGTCCGCAATATGCATTATGTCCCTTCAAAATTCAATTCCCAGTCAATAACGGAAACATGATACCAATCTATAAAATATTTACCACGGAAGTTTTTCTGGGGACACAATAAGAAATGGGAAGACGTGTACCTTGATTCATTCTGTAATATGTTTAAAATTTTTGATTTTTTCACGCAGACGTTTGTTGAGTGTGACTCACTTGCACATTAAAGAAAGGATTGGATGGTATATGGTTTGTTTGTGCATCATATAGTATATTCTGACGTAGCCAAGGTGGTGGGTTTTCTTAGTTAGTTATTAAAGTAAACGTATGCTGTAGCTACCAGTATCAAACTAAACTTATTAAAGCTTGTATTGTGGTTGCATGAACCTTTAGCTAAAGATTTTCTTTTGGTAGTAGTTGGCGTAATATATTATATTGACCTTTGGTTAGGAAATTGACAGGCCTTAGGGTGTGGTGTAGGTTGTTTTTGTCGCATGGGCATGTATTTGATAATATTTAGTTGACTGGGGACAGTCTCGATAGGGTCCATGTTGCTCTAATCTGGTTATTTTGTTTCTTATCTCTATCTGAGGTAATACAACTTTGATATAAATATTAACTTTCTGATTTGGACAGATATGAAGGTGTAAAAGCAATGAAGAAATGTTTTTAGAGGTTTTAAGCTGTCGAAAATATCAGCGGCGTTGGATGTTCATCACTGTTCCATTCATGTGAAGTACAATCATTAAAAACTTATAGTAATCTGTATATATCTATTTTAAGATTGCAAGGCCGACTACTATTTAAAAGAAAAAAAAAGAAAAGATTTTCCCAGAAAGAAAAATCGACAAAGCTCTCACGAATGGGCGACACAGGGTAGGTGGAAAATTTCGATGGATTGTTCCGACCTAATGAAATTTTTAAAGGATTGTTGAAGCTTAAGAGGAGGTTCAATGATCACGAATTATTAACTTTTAATAAAACTAATCTTTTCAGTCTTTAAGCACAGAGACAAATTTGCTACTAAGTTTAATTTATTTATGTCTTTAACTTTATTCCTAAACACTATTCCATTATGTATTCACATTGCTTCTCCATAATTAGTGACGCAACTGCTCTTAATCATATTGGAAATGTGATGTTGTTTAGAAGGGTTTTCAGCCAAACATCAACCTCACTTTTTGAAAAACATTTCAACATTTGGAAGTTGCAACAGAAGTTCTGCTTTCTGATAATGAAGAAATTTAATGCTCCTGTGAGATCATTTAAAATGAAAAGAATAGGCAATTACAATTTTACTATTCTTGATAATTTTTCAAACCAGTTAGAGAGCAAGTCGCGCATCAAGATCCACTTAGCTAATCTTTATAAAGGTGACTGTTGTCCAGTCGAATCTATACAAATTTTGATAAATTTTGGAAAATAAATTGATATGTGCAGTCATATTTAGATTGTTAAGGATTTTAGCATTTACTTCACTCAAAATGTGAATAAAAATATTTCTCTTCTCTGAAAAGGCTCAAAGCAAATTTTTCAATCATACTGAGAAAAAAATCTAGCAGAACTGGCTTTAATGGGTGTTAATCAGCTTCACAATATAAACGAAGGAAAGTTTATCAATCATTTTGCTGTTAAGAATCAAAATTGAGAATTTGTTATATGAATTAAAATTATTTTTTTTTTATTCAAATTATTATTACTGTCGCATTCTTTTAATTACTTTTATTGAAGTATCATATATATATTATATATATATATATATATTATATTATATATATCTATATATATATATTATAATATATTTATTATATATTATATATATATATATATATATTATTTATAATATATATATTCCTTATCTAAAACACCCGAAATTTTTTTTTGCTAT
>JABUQX010000978.1:0-12500 GCA_015478945.1 Trachelipus rathkii
GTATTATCAGTATATAGTATAATATATAATATTATATATATTATATATATATATAATATTAATAATAATATATATATATATATATATATATTATATATTTAGAATTTATATTTAAAGAGCTCTGTAAATATGAAAATATATTTTTTAAAACCACTTAAAATAAATAAAGCGAAAAATGTTAAGAAAAAAAAACAAAACGAGATAAAGTTTACGTTTCGGAACCTTATATCCTTGGTCCCTCATCAGAACTAAAAAAAGATTTTATACAAAATGAATAAAACAACAAAATATAAAAAGAAATATTGAAAATACAAAATAAAAAAAGGAAATATAAATGGCAAAGAGCCAAAAAGACAGAGTGGCTTCACATTCTTAATCCTTTTTGATCAAGTGATTAAAAAATATTGAAATTGATTTCAAAAGTAAGTTCCTTAACTTAAATTGATCTGATCATAAATTTTTTTTGATTGGATCCAAATGAAAAATGCCTTCGTGAATGTTAAAATTACTTTTTGTAAAGAATGATAAAAGACTGCAATCCAATTGATTAAGTTTTATCTTTGAACGAACAAAAATTCCTGGCACCATTCAATTAATAATCATGATTTTTTCTGTGTGTGATAAAGAGAATTGTGCTCTAAAGGCAAGCAACACTTTGCCACGTTGTCCGATTTTCTGACTTCACCCATGTGTTGGTCATTATTCTCGTTTTTAAGGTCTGTTAATGTTTCATTCCAAAATATAAATCATGCAACATATAACAAGGGAATGTGTAAACACTCCCATGGCTTCTCGTTTTGTTGTATTATTAGTAACAGTCCTGTGATTAATTAATAATTAAGTATATGCTGCAATGATTGTATATTTTGGAAGAAACATTAAAAGACCTTAATAAACGAGTCTGACCAACACATGGTCGAAAGTCAGAGACGGCATGAGAAAGTTAGATGCTGCCTTTAGAATATATCACAAGAAAATCATGCTTATTATTGGAAAGGCTGCGAATTTTTGTTTCGTCCAAAAGATAAAAACATTAAAATTCAACTTGAGTTTTATTTTATTTTTCATTTCTAAAAAAATAGTTAAATAAGTAACCATTACAGAAGGATTTTTCAATTTGTTCCAATCACAAAAAAGAGTTATATCGAGCATCATATTTTAAGACGTTACTTTTGGAAATAATTATTATATTCTCGGATACTTGATACAAAGATTAAGAATGTGACGCCACTCTTGTCTTTTGCATTGAATTATTATGTTTCCCTTTTTATTTCTGTTTTTTCAGTATATTTTTATATTTTGTATTTTAATAATTTGTAAAAATTTGTTTTAGTTCTGATGGGGGACCAAGGATATAAGTCCCGAAACGTAAACTTATCTCGTTTAGTATTTTTTCTTAGTATTTTCTTATTTATTATATTAAAAAATGGTTGTTAAAAATTATATTTTTTAATATATAAATATATTATATATTTAAGTATGTATATATATATGATATATGATAGTGAAACTATAATATACTATTATATAGATATACTAAGTTATATTTATATATATATATATATATATATATATATCTATTAATATTTATATTAGTTGTGTTATATTATTGTATTATTATACTGTATTAAGTATATATATATGTAGATACGTTCCATTTGATAACTTGGCCAAAATAATTTTAATTTAATGTTTTGATCGTACTATGCTAAGATTTGCGGCTAAGGCCAAAATTTTAGCATATGTCACAAGATATGAAGAAAATATATATAAAATCGTCCTTTTGAGATACTCTTCAGTCAGAATAAAATAAATTATTAAGAATCAGAAGGAAATCTCACTCAAAGAGACTTACTCCAGAAATCCTCCCGGCAAGAGAGATAAAATTTCAAAGCGAAAAGGCTGTATGTTCGACTTTGGTAATTTCCGATCACATATTTTTGTTTAACGAGAGTCAGACGGACAAATTCGTGGCAAAACCGCCGCCTGGGAAAAAGGCTTGTGTACTACCCAATTCGCTTGCTACTCGAAAGTACGAGAGCTATCCTGTCCTTCTCTACATACAGAAGGGTACTTTTATCTTAACTTACTTTTAAAACCGCATATCACTATTTATTTTATGCTGAAACAACCATCATTTTCAAAATGTGCGATTCTGCTATAAATTACCATCCTCTCATATAGAGTGCTTGCTTGCTCTTCAAATAAGCCACCAATCTAGCAAGTAATAGCCTTATGTAATATTGGTGAAACCGGATCAGTAGAGCACCCAGATTTCAGATTCAAACACGCGGATAACACCTTTGTGAAAAAACAAACCAAAATGAAGAAAAAAACTGCAATAACACAAAATCCCATCAAAACACTCGAAGAAAATGACTCAAGCACAACGAACATTATCGATACTGGACTTCAATTTTCATTTCTTAAATTTGGATTATGGTCTTCAACCTTTTCACAACTATCACAGTTCGGATTCATCCTAGGGACATAGCTAAATTCCTTTTCCGGCATGGCTCTGTCACAGTCAAGTTTGAATATGTGGCCAGAAAAACTCATTTTGGATTCAACTAGAACTCTGATTTCCTTTTCGAATTCTTAAAGGTTCTGTGAACCGCTCCCTTTTTTGTTGAAGAAGTGTTTCAAATAAAGGACTAATATTTCAAGCCAACCTTCGCCTTTACAGGTACATATGTAACTTCCTTACAGTATGATATTGGATTTCTTTCATCATTTAAGTTTGGATTATGGGTAGGAATTCATTTTTGGATTCCACTACGAACTTTGATCCTTTTCGAATTTAAAATGTTCTGTGACCGCTCCCTTTTATGTTTGATTAAAGAAATTTTTTCAAATAAAGGACTTAAATGTGCGAGCGCTGTTATCCTCTACATATGTCAAGCAATATTTCTCTCGTAATACTACAACTTTGAAAACTACGCGCGCATTGGTCAAATCATGGATACATTAGAAACGCCTTATATGGGACCTTTCCTTGGATTCAACGGTTGCGATCGATGTGCCTTATTTAACCTGTGAAACTCAATTGTTCCATATCTAGAATTATGTATTAACATTGTACCTTTTGTAGATACTATTTGTTGGTAATGTTTTGTTTATATCTAACGGATATAACCATCAATATGCTTGTGTTTTGTTAAAAGCACCTTTTATTGGTATCTGGATATAGGGATATAAACTGAGTGATAATTAGTTATGTAATTCATAGAAGTAGATATTTGTTATATAGGTTTAGATCTTCGGATGGTAACCCAGTTAAGCTCGATATTTGAATCTATACTATTTTTGACCTTCAAATGTTTGGTGATGCGTCGTACTTCATGTTTGGACATAATTTAGACATGCTTAGCACTCTCTGAAGAGTACTTGAACATGATTGTCATTCTTTCAGTTATGTGATTTTTACACTCATCTTGAAATGTTTTATATTTTGTGCGCATCTATTTGAAATGCCCCACCCAATACTATGTCATAACATTTCTGAATCAAGGTTAATTTTATATTCCAATTGTATATTATATTATCAACATACTTCTCACTTACCGTGTTTTTTAGCGCAGGGAACGTAAGCGTAGCTAGTAGCTCATTATAAATCTTGGGTAACAGATAATCTTTGACTTTACTGTTGCGTAACATTAAATATACACAGTACTTTCCCAAAAAAAAAAAATTTCCAAACTTCACGTTTGCGACTTTTATAGAATAATATAATATAACACTCTTTAGTGATGTCTTCAGTCAAATCAAATTATTAAGAATCAGAAGAAAATCTCACTACAAGATACCTCTCCAGAAATCCTCCCTCGGCCAAGAGAATAAATTCAAGGAAAAGGCTTAAGACTGTGAAATTTTCGCATCACTATTTTTTGTTAAGACGAAGAGTACAAGAGGCAATTGTGGCAAAACGGCGCTGGAAAAGGATGTGACTACCATTCGCCTACGAAAGAGCAGTAATAATCTCAACAAAGGGACTTTTATATAGTCGGTGTCACAAAACTTTCGACCTGAATAATTCATTATATTTATGTGAATAAAAAACCCATCATTTTCAAATATGATGGAATTTCTAAAGAATTACCTCACTCCTATATGATATATAGGGTGCTTGCTCGTGAAATAAGCCAAATTCCCAAATAGATCGAGAAGTAATTACTATCATAGATATATCGTACTCATATAAAATTGTATTGCAAGTGATATATATGTTTTTATTATTATATTATTACAACCGAGTAAATGAGATTTAATAAATTGATATCATGTAAATATATATATATTATTAATAAAGTGAGAACTGGACGTAATGAGAAGGTAATTATATAATATTAATATATATATATATATAATATATATATATATATATATAATAATTAATATATATATACTATAATATATAAATTTAATATAGGATGTATCATATATAACACTTAATGAATAGCATATATAATTCATCATATATCAATATACTATAATATAAATAAATATATATATTTATTATACTTATTATATATTATATATATATACTACTATATATATTATATTATATATATATACTAGTATATATATATATATTTATATTACTAGATAAAGTAAGCTTATATTCATGTTATGATACAGTGGCAGCTCGTGGAAAATTTCGTCTTGAACCTAATGCCACGAACCTTATTTATACTCAATCTTGAATATTACTAAACAAACAGTAATAATAACGCTAACATCTATCCTAATACTAGATAAAGCTCTCAATCCTTAATTCAATTAATACGGTTTGGCTCGATTTGAAAGCGCTGTCGAAGTCTAGCTCATAGTGGCTTTGCATTAACGTAATATAAGCTATTTTATTTGTAATTTCGTTAATTTAAATTTATTGGCAGTATAATACACACTTTATTATTATGTAAAAGTAAAATTTTTACCATTTTTTAAATTTGAATATGTATTATTAGTTCTTTTGCTACCACATATAATTTAAATATTCGCTCATCTATAGATGGGAATATGTAGTGCCATTGTAGAAGCAATCAAGATTACCCCCCATCCCTTTACTAGGACATATAGAGATGTAGTATTCAGTAGATTTACCATTTGAGCGATCATTACACAATCCTCTTACACTCGGATGATTTAGGATCTGGTTTTATCCAAAAGTACCAAAAGTAAAACAGTATTAAAAAAACATCTAACTATTAAAAAAAAAAGATCAAATTGGGTTTTCGATTGCTGAAGCTAGAGTAGAGGACCGCTATCCAAAGAATAGTTCCTCAACCGCACTTAAATACATCAACACTTAAAGTTGGTGAGCGTCCTGATAGGGTGCAAACTATTGTCCCTTAAATTTCCGATTGTTTTCTCATGTATGATATTATCTTCCATTATTTCTGCACAAGCTTCTCCATGATTTGATCTAATTTCTAACCTAGCGATTGAATTATTATCCCTCCTCTTCCTAAAGCACATCTTCTTATTATCATTAACCGAAACACAGGTGTTGAGCATTTATTCTGAGAGAAATCTACCTGTTTTCCTCTTGCTACCTTATCTTTATCTTTAATTTTATCCTGATAGATGCGAATTCTAGCCATTATGTGCGCCAACGACTCTAGTTTGTATTGCATTGTGATTACCTTGATTGGAGTCCTCCAAATTGTTCTAACTTATGGTTATAAAAACTCGCCTGTTAATCAACACTAAAATTTCATCTTACCCTCTTATTAATCTTCCTCTAAACACTCAACCTAAGTTATTCCTAAATTTCTACGATCATCTAAGTAAACTCGTAATAAACTAGAGTACATTATTTTCGTTCCTTTCTTTCTCTGAAATCGATCATTCTTAGTGATTACAGACAATCATTCACCACGCCAATGGTGACTTTTCTGCTTCTTGATTCTCAAGATTGCTGTATTGAAGCTTTAACATAGCATTACCTCTATTCAGAATGATGAGCTCGGAAGTTAGTGCAGTTCCCAAACTTGTAATCCTAATAGCTTGGAGATGCTACCCAGCATTTTCAGCCTTTTCTTACTTCCAATCCTTCGCCTTATTTTGATTATTAATACTCATTCCTCCTCTGGATTTCACCGATCACCTACTTTTCTTTGTATCTTCTGTCTCTTCAAGTCACTGCAGGAAAGATCCCGTTTTGGTCACCGGTACTGCTAATTGGTTGAACTTGCAGTCGTACTTCTTTGATTCCCAATGGAATGACCACTAACTCAGTGAGAAAGGTCCCTCAGAGTTTACTGAGTGCATTACCTAGGTAATTATCTCTTGCATGGAATCGTACGTTTCACATTTTTTTCCTTTGAACTAAACCCCAGAAAAATGATTTAACTCTGCTTGTCCTCGTGTTATTTGCCACAGGGACTATAAATTCAAGAAGTGCCGTCATCTTCAAACTCATGAAACTTATACAACTTGTAATTCATCCCTAAGTTGTGTAAAATCTAGTTTTCTTGGAACAAAAGTTTTTTACGGTAGGGAATACAATAATCTTTCTGTTTTCTCTTCTTCACGACCATTCTAGCTCTTTTCACGAAATGATAACTTTAACTGTTTCATCCTCTTTTCCTCTTCTAATATTTTCCATCGTCACAACTGCCATTTTATCATCCACTAAATATGAAATCTTAGCTCAAACCATTTCCTCTAATTCCAAAATTCCGGTACTATTTTTCTCTCATTGTTTCACAAAATCAATGTCCTACTGATGTAGTCATTGACTCTAAATACTTCAAACTTTTTAAAAAGTTCTGCTCTCTCTCTCTCTCTCTCTCTCTCTCTCTCTCTCTCTCTCTCTCCTCTCTCTCTCTCTCTTCTCTCTCTCTCTCTCTCTTCTCTCTCTCTCTCTCCTCTCTCTCTCTCTTAAGTCTTAGACACCTAACAGAAGACTTAAAGCATGATGATGGAACCCCCTCTTGGGATTCTTTGGATCCAAAAATATTCATCCTATTGCATTATGAGCCTACACTCTGTTCTTTGTCAACATATATTTCTTTTCTGTTGGCTAGAAATTCGAGAAATATATTTTTTTTATAGTTTTTAAATTCCTTTATAACTTCATTACTTTAATATATTGGAATAAAGCAAACTTTCATCTGGTATAAACTATCACTTTAGTATTGACATAAACGAATTTGATTAGCGAAATGCTAATTAAGGAAACAAACATTAAAATTTTTCCAACTCTGAACATCCTTCCTATGCTGACGTCACTGTGAATTTCATCGGTCGATATCTTTATATTCCTTTCTACCTTGGTTCTAAAAGCCAAGAAATTACGTATACTTATATATATTTATATTGTTATGGAATATAAATATAATAATAATATAACTAATATTAAAAATAATAAAAGTAAAAATATATAAAAAACAATAATATATACATTATATAAATAGTATATAAGGTATAATTTATTATAGATTACTTAGATATACACTAAATATATATATATATTAATATGTAATATAATTTATAATATTCTTATATTCTTATGATGTAATATATTATATATATATATATATACAGATAACTACCATTCGCAGGCAATTATTTTGCTAATTCAGCTATAATTATTATTAGTTAGTAATATTTATAATCTATATTTATATTAATATTTTATTTTTATTAATTATCATCATATATAATATCAGATAATTATAATTAAATTAAAATAGTATATTATATATATGTTGACCGTTATATTAAATAATTTATCTATAAAAATGTAATATAATCAGGAACCTCTCACTTTATTTGTACTACATATCAAATAATTCTAAATTGAATTCTATATTATATAATTATAATATGCGTTATATAGTATATATATATTATGATTATTATTAGTATAATGTATAATTATATTATATAAATATTATAATATTTATATTTTTATACCATATCATCTATGAGTGATTCTTGAGCAAAATTTCTCCCCAAAAAAAATCGACACTATACATACCATTAATAAATGAGAAGAGCTCGAGCTTATATAATCGAGCTACTCATTCAGATAGTCAATAAAGATCCAAGAAAAAGCAACAACATGGAGAATTTGCTATATTTCAGAAAGTTCTTACATTACTCTCCCTCGATAATTTTTGTACAGCGAGTCAAGAGGATCTTCAAAGCTTCCATTAGATTATTTAAAACTGGAAGTTAAGAAAATGAGAGAGAGAGAGAGGAGAAGATGATCAGAGAGAGAGAGACGAGAGAGAGAAGAGAGTAAAGAGAGAGAGAGAGAGAGAAGAACAGGTGTAAGTAACGGCTAATCTACATGAAATGAACTGATTTTCGAAAACTGTTTAATGAGTGTCCAATTTCCTTTGCATCAAACACATTTAAATATATAGTATATATCTATATATATATACCTATATAAAGTACTCTCGATATGAACCATTAATATATGATATCATATAAATTGTAGTACTATAATACGATTATTAATGAATACTATGTTTATAATACTTCTATTAACATATTTCCATAGTATATATGAAAATATAATGTATGATATAGCTATATATATGGGAGTACGCAGGGGCGGGCCTGCGGATCCCCCTTAATGCGTGCGAAAATAACTATCTATATATGAGATGGAATGTGTGCCGCTATTATGGGGAACAAATCGTGGCTGTTCGTGAAAAATTTATTGGATTCTGCATCTGATTAGGGAAAGCCAATGGATGCCACGAAAACCAAAGCAGTGCTATTGATTGCTATCTTGACAAGAATGGCCTAGGTCCAAACAAGTGCATTGGACAGCTGCCCATGGGCCGCAGTGCGGAACCCATCAAGCTTTCCCATGCGGCCAAGACCATGACAATTTAAGAAATTGTCAAAGTATAATATATTTTGAATTTTAGTCAAATTATTAATCATATAGTGTAGTCATTTTTACATGCAATTCCTTTATTATTATCTCAGTTAATATATGATTTAATAAATTATATATAGTATATTATTATTAGTAGGATTATGTGAAATAATATAAATATATAATTATTATATATGATGTTTGCCTTATTACGTATGATACATAAACTTTATTAAATTTAGTTTTAACATTTTTTAGTTTAATGTTGACTAACTATAATATATGTTGCGGCCCACGACAGTATTATAGATAAGTCACTCGTAGCATTCATTACCATATAAACGGTGAATGAGTTTGTATCAACAACCCTGCGCACTTATGATACTCAAAAAGTGCGTGGACAAGTTTACGAGTGGCTGCTTACCATGGCAGGAAAAGGAAGAGAGGAGTACAGGCGTAACTTAGTACTGATAAATTTGGACACTGCACAATGCAAAATTTCTTACCCAAAAATTGAGACTTTTTTTTTTTTCAATTTTAAAGCTTTTAAAAAATTTCCTAATGTGAGTCTATAAAAAAGAGGCAATTAAAATTTTTAATAAAATATTTTTTACCAGCCTTTCTTTCAAAGAGCTTTTGCAAAATTAATTTTCTGGCCTATTTAAAGGTCTTTGACTTGTATACATCGAGTAAATATATCTGAGCGAATAGAAATGATGTATATCAAATAGGTCAATAGTCTCAAAATTTTTTATTTTTAAATGTTATTTTTGACAAAACTCTTTTTTTTTAAAATGTTATTTTTAACAAAACTTTTTTTGAAAATTTTATCTTGCCAAAACTCATTTTAACAATGTTATTTTACAATAGAAACGTTTATTTTCAAATGTTTCGTAAGACTTCATTCAGCATTGTGTGATTTACAGTTATGCGTTCTCCATGATTTTAGTTTGGGATATCTTTTTCACATCCTTTTACGAAGCCTTTGGTGGTAAAAGGGCAAAGGCCTTTAAGACACCCACCAGAAACTGGAAATAAACAGACATTGTAAGTTAAGTGTCAACACACTCTTAAGTAAAGCGTTTGAAAATATGCTGCTCAAAGGAAGTGGGGAAAATTAAAAAAAAAAAAGTGTCCCAGACTTTCTCCCAGGCGTTCTCCAGGATTTTAGTTTGGGAAATCTTTTTTAATTCCTTTTATGAAGCCTTTGGTGGTAAAAGGGCAAAGGCCTTTAAGACACCCACCACCAATTGAAAATAGATATTCAATGTTGTGTCAACATACTCTTAAGCAAAGCATTTGAAAATATGCTGCTAAAAGGAAGTGATGAAAATTAAAAGGAAACAGTGTCCCAGACTTTACCATTCGAGTACATGGTAGAATGAGAATAGCGGTTAAGATGGGGTCATGGTGCTGTGTGCAAAGACGTTAAATGAGCCTCCTCAAAGGATTACATATGAGAGTAGAGAGTTCAGATGATCAGCTTTCATTTTAAAAGCAATGATGTAAAAAGAGTGATGGAACAGTTTTGGTAGCTAGACAAAGATTGGAGAGAATCTGTTAAGAGAGAAGAAAAGAGAGAAAGAGAGAGAAGAGAGAGAAGAGAGGGAGAGAAGGGAGGGAGAGAAGGGAGAGAGAGAGAGAGAGAGAGAGAGAGAGAGAGAGAGAGAGAGAGTTAAAGTGGGAGAGGTGATAAGTTGAAAAACCCTTTCAGAAAGACCTGTGTGTGTAATCACCATAGTTTCTCTCTCTCTCTCTCCTCTCTCTCTCTCCTCTCTCTCTCTCTCTCTCTCTCTCTCTCTCTCTCTCTCTCTCTCTCTCTCTCTCTCTCTCTCATAGATATGTGACGCTCACTCAATATAATACATATGATGCCCCCCCAAAAACAAGAAACTGTAGTTGTACAAAGAAATTCCGAAAATGTCTCAGAACATCCTACCCTAAGTGCTTTTATGTTTTATGATTTATAGTTTTATGTTTTATGTTTTATGTTTTATGTTTTATGTTTTATGTTTTATGTTTTATGTTTTATGTTTTATGTTTTATGTTTTATGTTTTATGTTTTATGTTTTATGTTTTATGTTTTATGTTTTATGTTTTATGTTTTATGTTTTATGTTTTATGTTTTATGTTTTATGTTTTATGTTTTATGTTTTATGTTTTATGTTTTATGTTTTATGTTTTATGTTTTATGTTTTATGTTTTATGTTTTATGTTTTATGTTTTATGTTTTATGTTTTATGTTTTATGTTTTATGTTTTATGTTTTATGTTTTATGTTTTATGTTTTATGTTTTATGTTTTATGTTTTATGTTTTATGTTTCATGTTTCATGTTTCATGTTTCATGTTTTATGTTTCATGTTTCATGTTTCATGTTTCATGTTTCATGTTTCATGTTTCATGTTTCATGTTTCATGTTTCATGTTTCATGTTTTATGTTTCATGTTTCATGTTTCATGTTTCATGTTTTATGTTTTATGTTTTATGTTTTATGTTTTATGTTTTATGTTTCATGTTTCATGTTTCATGTTTCATGTTTCATGTTTCATGTTTCATGTTTCATGTTTCATGTTTCATGTTTCATGTTTCATGTTTCATGTTTCATGTTTCATGTTTTATGTTTCATGTTTTATGTTTTATGTTTCATGTTTCTCTGTCACCAATAATAAATACGAAAAAATCAGAGCTCAGTTTTTGGAAGCCACTTGTTTGGCGTCTGCTATTTGCTGTGCAAAAGTGGTTACTCGAAGGGAAAATAAGTTTTGTATTTTAGGTTTTTTTTTGAAGGGGGTTTTTTTCTCTGCTATTTGGTGCGAAAGAGGGGTTACTCGGAGGGAAGTATAAGGTGAAGTCTACGGCAGGGCTTTGGAGCCGGAGCCGGAGCCGGAGACGGAGTTTGAACTACGGGTCGTAAGTTTTTGGATGCATCTGGAACCAGAGTCAGAGAAAAATGTTTTTATTTTATAACAAAGGAGTCAGGAGATGGAACTGGAGTTGTTGGAGCTGGAAATGAAAATTACCAGCTTGGCGATCTTGGTCACCGGTATACGAGTGGATACGCGATAGAGTGACAAATAGCCAGTAATGAAAAGTTAAAATGAGGCATTATCACTCGAAATTGCTAGTATTTTCGTCAATACACTACCATTTTGATTCATCATCCTCTTTTTTTAATAGATGTTTTCTGTCACTAGATTCTTAATTACTCTCAAATACTTCCCATCAGCTTCCAAACTATCAAGCCTCTTCATCATGTCATGCTCTACTCTGTCAAAGGAGTTTTCATAGTGAACAAAGCACATGTAAAGCTCTCTCTTTCTCTCTCTCTCTCTCTCTCTCTCTCTCTCTCTCTCTCTCTCTCTCTCTCTCTCTCTCTCTCTCTCTCTCTCTTCTCTCTCTCTCTCTCTCTCTCTCTCTCTCTCTCTCTCTCTTCTCTCTCTCTCTCTCTCTCTCTCTCTCTCTCTCTCTCTCTCTCTCTCTCTCTCTCTCTCTAATACACAACCTTTCTCCGCCGACAATCTCAATGAAAATTTGGCGTTTCTTTTGCCTCATTCCTTAACAATCACATATTCCTCATAATGTTGCTGTTTAATTTTATCACCATTATTAATATACTACTACTACTACTACTACTACTACTACTACTACTACTAC
>JABUQX010000978.1:20000-22500 GCA_015478945.1 Trachelipus rathkii
ATATATATATATATACTATATATATATATATATATATATATATATATATATATATATATATATATATATATATATATATTATATACATATATATATATATTTTTCTCCATTTCTTCAGGAACATTCTTAAATTTGGCCCCTTTATATCATAATATAGTATATATGATAGTATATATATATATATATAATATAATATATATATATGATATATATATATATATATATATATATATATATATATATATATTATATATATTATAAATATATGATATATATATATATATATATATATATATATTTACCTACACAAGAATATAACGTCAGTCAAAACCTCCTTACGGTTGGAATCGAGTCAGGTCGTACCAAGTTCTGTGTAATGAATTTCGGTAATAGTGCGCTTGCAAATGCACAAAAACTATGTCCCGTGGGATTTTTGATAATACAAGCATGGGAGTGGTATTAATCTCTTTGTTATAACATGGAGAGTCAGTATTTGGATGGTGGGCAGTAGCCACTAGTTGCAGATTAATCTTATACTTAAAATAAGAATGGCCGCTGCTTTGGAGTACATGGGACTGTTTTTTTATGTTTATCTCGTAAAATTCAATATGTATGACAAAGTAATTTATTACTAAAAGTATTCAGTATTAAATTCTACACAAGAGATGTTCCTAGGGTATTTTGTGTACGGTTAACCTTTAACATAGAAATTCGGCTTTTAAAAGAAGAATTTATGATTTTGTTTTCCAAAAAGTGCAAAGTGTGTTTTTGTTTTTTTTTTTTTTTATTTGTTAATATATATATGGTAAGTTTACAATTGAATTACATAATCTAAGACATAATTAGACTTCAAAGTTAATACAAATATCAAACATATGTCTACTGTATTTTACTAAAGAACAGTATATCAATTACAATCTCCATCATAAATCTCGTCTTCACTTTCTATAGCTGATTCATTGCATTCATCTATGCCTTCTCTATCCTTAGAGTTTTCACATAGTTCTGGATCACCTTCACATCTATACATTTCTGTGCACTTTAGCCATTACAAGCTGCTTTAAAGGTTTATAAATTGCCATGTCAGCTGTAACAACTACTTTCATTATCATTTTATTCATGGATTCGTTAGTTTTTCAAGTTGCCTCATAACTGTTAACTGAACAGAACTATTAGTTGGAGGCTCTGGAATTACTGGCAGCAAGGAAACTCTGGAAACACATTTGACATCTCCTAAATAGCTGTTATACCCAATCCAGTGGTGGAGTTAGAGCAGCTTTTGTTGGTGGAAGATTCGTAATAGGAACCAAACACTGTCAAGACATATTGCTTTGTGAAGTAATTCACCATATTGTTGGACAATGTTGGAAACGACAGGTTCTGGACAACATGTATTCCAGTTCGTAGGTTTTGTACAAGAAAGGATTTTTGGTAAGGCATCTTCAAGATATGGTAATGGCAAATTATTTGATGAGGCCAATGATATTGGAGCATGTCGATCAGACTCTTTTACATCTTGGTAAACAGTTACAGCCGTCCCATGAAATGTCCTTCTTCCGTCAATGGTGTCTTCACAAAAGTCAATATTGTCCATAGCACAATGTATAAACCTGTCAGTAACCAAATCTGGTGGTATGTACACGCCATCATTGCTAATAATCCTATTAGCCACACTTCTTGCAATATCTGTTTCAATTCTCAGGACTCTTGAGTAATCAATACTGCACCCAACGTTATACATGAGTTTGATCAAAGACTGACTTCGTGTTGTATTATGAATGGTTAAGCCACAAGCCACCTGAAGAGGTAGGTCTCGACTGTGATGGAAACTTAAAGATGTTTTGTTTTCTACTTGTCTTCGAGAAAGACAGTTTGACATGAGCATCTGTGACATATTGCTTGCTCGTCTCTGTACATCTTCGTTCTTTGTTATTTGATTTTCATTAATGGTATTTTTTCCTGCGATACACCATTTAAAGAACATTTCAATTTCTTGTGGAACAATTTCTGCGAGACTTTCTGGAATAACACCATCAAATTTCCATGATTTTGCTTTAAAAATGTGTTTTCTTATGATGCTTGCAGATTCAAGCAATACATTCAATTCTCTCATCATTTCATCGCCACAACTTTCAGCTTCAGCAATAAGTTTGTCTCTAGTACATTTCATTGAAACTCTTTGCGCCTTGTTAGCCTGGTTTGGACGAGAGAATTCAATGTCTTTGTCTGATAGTTCTGTTTCAATGAAAACTTTAAGTTGTTTGCGTGTCATAGCATTATGTTGTACATTGTTTGAAGAACAAATATTTAAATACGTTTCTTCCAGGACATCCATGCCAAATATTTTTCCTGAAGTCAGTTCCTGCTCCAATATATTTATAAACTCTACACATGCTGCCATTGAAGCAACATCCTTATTCTGTTGATTTGTGTCCGTATTCTTCGGTCGGAGGACGTTAGTGACATTTTTTGCCCAACATTTAGTGTGGTACATCACGTC
>JABUQX010000979.1:0-2500 GCA_015478945.1 Trachelipus rathkii
TAAAATATTTTGTTTGGGTTTTTATTATCTAGCGGCGTTTATTTAGAGAAGACGTTTGCGTTCGTCTTAATTTATTATTATTATTATTATTATTATTATTATTATTATTATTATTATTATTATTATTATTATTATTATTATTATTATTATTAATTAGATTTTTATAATTCCAAGTATTATGCATAATTATAAGAATGGGTGTATGTATGTATCTATAGATGTATGCATGTCTTTTTGTACGTGTGTGTGTGTGTGTGTAGATGTGTGTGTGTGTACATACATATGTATTTACCTGGCACGTTACGTTACTAGTTTGAAATCCATATTCAAGTCACTTTTTAGTGCTTACAAGCACCATCTTTATTACATAGACAAAGCACAAGCACTCGCACTTACACTCACACTCACTGACATTGAGAAGAAGATGATGACACTGACAATGAAATGATGAAAAAATTTTAAGCAAGCAAGCAAGCAAGCAAGCAAGCGAACCAACCAACGAACGAACGAAGAAACGATTTTCTTTTGTTTGCTTTCTGATGATGCTGTTCCTCGCTCTTTCAATCTCTCTCTAATTACTTTAATAATATTAATAATAATAATAATAATAATAATAATAATAATAATAATAATAATAATAATAATAATAATAATAATAATAATAATAATAATAATAATAATATGAACTGAACAGTGTCTCTCTGCGAATGAAAAGAAATTTTAGTTTGATATTGGGAAATATAAATTTGTAAATGAGCGAAGTCTCACTCAAATACATGAAACACAATTTTGTCATAAGAAAAATTGGCATGAAGGACAGGCATGGAAGCGAATAAATAAATAAATAAATAAATAAATAAATAAATAAATAGTAGTTTGTAGCAAGGTGGGAGGAGATGCGATGCAAGATAGTTTTTGTGATTGTGTATTGTTAATTCTTTGACAGTGTACTGTATTCACCCGAGCATGGGTGTTGCTTCTCCTCTCCTGCAAAGTAAATGAAAATAAAAAAAAAATGAAAATAATAATAATAATAATTATTATTATTATTATTATTATTATTATTATTATTATTATAACAATAGTAAAAATAATTAAAAATAAACAAATATATATATATATATATATATATATATATATATATATATATATATATATATATATATATATATATATATATATATATATATATATATATATATAGGTCAAAGTTACTTAACGCCCACACGGAACGGGAGATCGGATCAAAAAAAAAATTTCACAGGTAGCATCAATGATACATAAATAGATGTTCTAGGGGCGAAATAAAATGTTTTTTTTTATCTATGTTCTAGGGGCGAAATTAGGTTAGGTTAGGTTAGGTTAGGTTAAGTTAGGTTAGGTCAGGTTAAGTCAGGTCAGGTCAGGAAAAAAAATTCATTTCGCCCCTAAAACATCTATTTATGTATCATAGAGGCTTCCCAATGTGAAAAAAATTTTTTTTTTTGATCCGAGCTCCCATTCCGTGTGGGCGTTAAGTAACTAGTACCATATATATATATATATATATATATATATATATATATATATATTATATATATATATATATATATAATATATATATATATATATATATATATATATAATATATATATATATATATATATATATATATATATATATATTAAAATATGGATAATAGTGGCATAAAATATAAAATATATTTCGAAAAAGGACAAACTGGATTTTCAATATGTAATTTTTTTTTTTTTTTTTTTGGCTCTTTTATATTCGTTTTTTTTTTTTTCGAAGCAAAATAATTTAGAATTGAGCTAAAAAAAGGTTTAGTAAAATACTATTTATTTCAGTTTTTGTCCTTCATGGTTGATTCAAATGACAAATATTCGTCGTAGGAAGATGAGACATATTTCATTCGATTTACCAAGCAAATTGTTTTAATGACACTGAAAACATTATGTCACTAAAACTTTCGCTAATGACCTATAATCTTTCAAACGGCGATATATATATATATTATATATATTATATATATATAAATTATATATAATAATATAATATATACTATATATATATATACTATATTAATATATATATAATTTATATATATATATATATATATAATATACATATATATATGTATAGTTACATTAACGCCCACACGGAATGGGAGCTCGGATCAAAAAAAATTTTTTCACAGGTAGCCTCTATGATAAATAAATAGATGTTCTAGGGGCGAAATAATTTTTTTCCTGACCTAACCAGACTTAACCTGACCTAACCTATCTAACCTAACTTGAGCCTAAGCGTATTTTAATTTTTGCCAATAGAACATAGATAAAAAAAAACATTCTTATTTCGCCCCCTAGAACATCTATTTTTATGTATCATTGATGCTACCTTGTCATTGAAAATTTTCTTTTTTGATCCGATCTCCCCGACTTCCCGTGTGGGCGTTTAAAATCAACTTGACCAAATAGTATATATATATATGATCATAATA
>JABUQX010000979.1:7500-10000 GCA_015478945.1 Trachelipus rathkii
AGGACCTGAAATGAGACCTAGCCTGGATGGATCAAAAAATGAAAAGTCTATGGGATTTTTAACAATTTTGAGAGGCTGTAACTTTTTTTCCTAAAGAGCACCCATTTTCGTTTTTATTATATATATCCTGTGATTTTTATAAAAATCGGGGGTGAAGCCCCTCTGCACTACTATTACCTTTTTCTTTCACCTGTTACTATATTTTATATTTATTTGCATTCGCGTTTGTAATTACAAAAATAATTAGATAAAAAAAGGCATTGTTTTTGCAACTGAAGTAGTTATAATGGTTGTTTTATAACCATTAGGGAAAGTGGTTCTTTGTTATATTATCAGATTGTAAGCCATGTTCAAATCTAGATCAATATAATGTAATTTAGCATTTAATAATATAGGAAGTATTAAATAATAATAATTTGTAAGTTTTCAAATAATATATAATATAAATTTTATATTTTATTAGGAAAAGTATTTGTCATCAACTAAGAACAGGAACCCGTTTATAAATATTTCATGACGTAGTGAAGAGTAGCAACCTTTTTGTAGCTAAATTTTCTGGCGCACCAAAATTGATATATCCATACATGTGGTGTTTGACCATTCTTCTTAAATAGTTCATTGAAAAGTTCGGCGCATAGCACATGTGCATGTGTAGCCGACTTTATTAATACCAAACTTCTTGAGAACACAATTTTTTTTGTCTTTTAGAGAGGAATCACTTATAAGGGTGTAAGATAATTTAAATATAATTTGTTAGCAGTGATAACACTAATCTATTAAATTACTTTCCTCAGATAACAAATATGCTTTTCCCCAACATTACTTTCTATTTTGTATATATGAAATTTCAATATTATAAAAAGATTTTTATTTAAATTTGATTAACGTTCAAAATAAAAAAAAAAGAAGGAAAAATTTATATTAAAAGTTTTTGTCGATTTTTTTTAATTGAAAACAGTGCACTTATTTATCTACAGTAGAAGATATATTGGTAATAAGCTTACACTTTTCAGTTATGATCATTTAACTCTATACCATTAATTCAAACTTTCTTATTCGCCAATAATTATTATGTTGATTGTTTTTAAGCTATTTTTTGTGCTGTTCACACATTTAATCATTCTCTAACATTTAAAATTATGTCCAGTATATTAGAAAAAGCTTATTTATTTTGAGCATAATTTTGTTCTGGAGTTATTTGATTGATGTGTTTATTATAAATTTTCTTTCCATATCACACGGGGGTTTAGAAAACTCCCCAAAAAACCAATCAACCTAGCTAGCAATTTTGTCTCAAGTCTTGTCTAATTATTTGTTTATTCATATTTTTTTCTGTAGTCCGCCTTATAAAAATAATTAAAAGTATGGTAGATGCCCCTTATTTAAATAAACGAATGATTGTTAGTGTTGTAAATAAACTTGAAATTATTTGTTTTTATTTGTCCTCTTTCACTCTTATTTGTTGAATCGTAACCTATTAAACTTTATGAATAATATTTGTCTAATTAAGTACTTTTTTATATATATATATATATATATATATAATATATATATATATATATATATATATATATATATATATATATATATATATATATATATATATATATATATATATATATATATATATATATATATATATATATATATATATATTCTTTGCAGTTTGAAAGACGCTACACCCAACAGCAATTAACTGATACTAAGCTTCTGAATATTTTTCATCTTTTGTTATACTATTTTACATGCAATTAATTCTGAAAAAAAAAAAATGTGGAAAAAACGCCAAGTGGGCAAAATAGTGGGTTTTTTCAAGTGCATATTTTTAAAAAAATATTTGAAAATATTATAAAAAATTATATTATATATATATATATATTATATATATGAGTATATGATAGTATATATATAATTATATATATTAGTATATATATATATATAGTTATATATATATATATATATAATATATATATATAATATATATATATATATATATATATAGTATTATTATATGTAGTATATATATATATATATATATATATATATATTCAACAAATGATTTAAAATGAGTTTATAAACATTTCACTAAGTAAAAGAGTATAATTTCTAAATATTTTCATTTTTGTTTTAAGGGCTATTTTTACATGCCAATTATTTGAAAACAAAAATTGAAAAACCCAAGATGGGCAAAATAGCGGGGTTTTTTCAAGTGGGCTTTTTTTAAATAACCCGGGTGGGTTTTTTCGGGTCGGGCACACTTATGCCGAACCTCATATCTATATATATTATATATAGTATATATATATATATATATATATATATAATATATATATATATATAGTAATATATATTATATATATATATATATACTATATATATCATATATTATAGATATATTTATATATATATATATATTATATATATATATATAGTATTAACAACGGAAATGAATGTCTGTAACTGGGTTCCAGGAACCCCACGCATTATTTCCTGAGGCATT
>JABUQX010000980.1:2500-7500 GCA_015478945.1 Trachelipus rathkii
AATACACCACCTCGCTCCTCTATTGGTAAATTACCACAACCTAACTATATCTCTTTAATTTTAACTACTTTTCCCCTCCGAACAGCTCCATGCCTGCCCTGTGCGTTCTTTTCTGGCACTTTGATCGGGCGATTGGGGGGCTTTGCGCTGCTTCTTCAGGCTAACTATAATTGGAGTGACTGCTTTTCCTCTGGTGACGCTTCGGCTTCTTCCGACAAGGTGGGAGCTGTAATAGTTGATGGGATGAGCAGGTTCATTCCTTCTTCAACTAAATTTTCTCTCCTCATAATCCATGGTTCGATCGTAATTGCTCTCTGGCCATTCCAGGTAGAGACATGGTATGGGGGTGGAAAATTCCGTTCTCCTATCACTCTCGCTAAATTTCATTCAGGAAATCGTGGCAGGGATACTCTTCGACGAGCAAAGCGGGCTTTCATTAAACAAAGTGGGCTAACCTCCTTGGTTCTCCGACTGATAAATCTTTCTGGCCTCTTGCCAAAAAACTCTCCAACAACTTCTGCAAATCTACCTTTCCTCCTCTTATTCGATCTGATGGTTCTGTTGCTAATTCTCCAACTGAAAAGGCCAATCTCTTCGGCCTCCTATTTTCCTCTAACTTAACCCTGGACGATTCTGGCATTCCTCTTCCTCCTCCTTCTCCTCTCAGGTGTCCTATGCCTTTGCTGAATTACATTTAATCGGTGCATGGGCCTTCCTGAAAATCTATGAACGTTAAGGACGGCGGGTGCGCCCGGATTGGCATTCTCCCCGAGTCTTGAGGGAGTGTGCTTCCGTGCTGGCCCCTCCTCTCGTTCAAAACTTAATTTCTCTATGCCTCATACCACACTTGTCCCTCAAGTGTTGGAAGCACGCACATGTCCAACCTATTCCGAAAAAAGGAAGCCGCTCTGATCCTTCTAACTATCGCCCTATAGCTCTAGCTTGTATTCTATCTAAGATCTTTGAAACCCTTCTCAACTCTCATTTCTTAGACCATCTGGAATCTCATTCCCTTCTTCTCGCATCGCCAGTACGCGCTTTCGGAGCTCGAGGTCTACTGGTGATATACTTTCCTATCTAACAGATTTATGGTTTCCGCCCTTAGGAATCTACGGGGAGACTTGCGTGGTGGCGCTTGACATATCCAAAGCATTTGACCGGGTATGGCACGCGTCACTGCTCTCCAAGCTCCCCTCCTTTGGAAGTTTCCTCCTTCTCTTTGCTTTCTTATGTCTAGCTTTCTTTCAAATCGCTCAATATCAGCTGTTGTTCATGGGGCGACTTCTTCTCCTTTTCCGTCAATAGTGGTGTTCCTCAGGGTTCTGTCTTATCTCCTACTTTATTCCTGCTTTTCATTAATGATCTTCTCACCTGCACATCTAACTTTATCCACTCATATGCCGACGACTTGATCCTCTTCATTCTTTAATTTATTTCAAATTTGCTCCCTCTTTTGCTCTTAGAGATGTCTCTCTCGTCTTAATCTTTCCGATTCCATTCTCGCTGATTGGATAGAATTTCGGGTGGGGTCGTCTCAACCTTGTGGAATTTAATTCTTTAAAAACCCAACTTCTACAAATCTCCCTCTCTAAGACACCTAACTTTCCTATCTCTTTCGACGGTTCTCTCGTCTCTCCTGTTGACAATATAAACATCCTTGGCCTTAACATAAACAAAAAAATGTCTTGGAAACCTCACATCACAATGGTTGCTAGTGGGCCCCCAGGCCTCAAAAGGAAACTGGAGTTCTGTTTAGACTGCGAGACTTTTTTTTTCCTCTTCTCAGTTACTCCAGTTATACAAGGGTCTCATCCGCCCTTGTATGGAGTACTGCTCTCATATCTGGGGGGGCTCAGGTTTTACCCGGCTTTTGGATAGGGTAGGAGACAAATGCTAAAATAACTTATAATACTGTCCTGTACTTTCTAGTTCACTTGACCCTCTTCTTTGCGTGCGCATGGTTTGGTGCTTTATCTTTTTCTCTAAGGTTACCGTAGCGGCCAGGTGCTCCGAGGGCTTTCCACTCGCGTGCCGCCTCCTTTAAGACGCCCTCGCAGCACAAGGGGTGCTGTGTCGGCACATGAGTTTTGTGTTGATGTTAGCAACTCCAGACTAGTTGCTGCGGTGCCTCCTTCTCCTGCCACCTTCTGTTTCTGTGGAATTCTCTACATCTTCTGTTGTTTCCTACCTCACTTTAATCTCCCTCACTTTTTTTAAAAGGCCGCGTCTGTGCTCATTCTGCGTAATTTTGCGTAATGATTTCTGTGAACACCAATAGGGCTTTGCCCCTGAGCTGTTCTTATAACTATATTGTTTTGGGTTTAAAACAGGTTCGAATTGTGAGTGGACGAATCATAAACTCCCAAGTCTGTAAAGTCTGTGGATAGTCAATTTAATCTTTCCCCTCACCTTGATGAGGGTCAAATACTTAAGCCTTCCTTTTAGTTTCATTTAGGATTTTTTTTTATTTCATATAGCCATCGATGTCACTTGAGCGTGCCACGAAAACCAATCCAGTTTAACTTATTTTAATTTGATTTTCGCTTTTAGGTTTTACATTTTGATTTCTAAATTTGCTGCTTCGGGGAGTTTGTGTGGCCAGATCAGGGATGTGGATCGGCTTTAAGATAGTTTGACACCTCTGACACCTGTCTCGATTCCAAATTTCAATTCTGGCTCCGATAACAACTTAAAATTCATGCAATTCCGATTTCGGTTCATATTCTAACTATCCCGACTTTCAAACCAGACTTCGGTTCTGATTCCGGTTCCGAAAAGGCTTCCCAAACCAACTTGGATTCAGATCCACCATAATTTACCAATTGAGCGATTCTGGATCCCGATCCCGATTTTACATCCATGGGTCACACTACAGTGAAGGTCCACTCGTGCTCTAGAGAAAAAAAAATAAATGCCTTATTTCTAACGAGAGTATTTACAGTATGAGACAAACTCAGCTGACGACTTACGCCCGTTCAATATTTTGACCCTATTTTTTTTTTGTTTCAAAGGCTTGAGAACTAAAGTTAAATAATTTAAGGTTTGTGCGACTTTGATTTTTATTTTTTATTTTTTTTTTATTTTCAGTCCCTGGTAAAAGATTTAAAATTAAAAAAAAATAAAATAAAACTTTCATATTAAGTTTTCTTTATTCTTTGGAAAGTCGCCCTATTGTAAATCAAAAGTTGTGAAACAGTTTCGTTCTTCTGTTGTCATTATACTCATGCGGCAATATAGCTATATATAATAGTTATATATACCTATATACTATACCTATACTATATATTTACGGTTATTATAGTGGAGGGTTTATCCTCACAGGACAGACATTTAAGTGATATATACGCTTCTAGTGTAGATAATCTAAAAATACGGATACTTATATTAAATATATATAAAATCGTGGATAGAATTCGTAATTAAATTGACTTATATTGAAATACTTTATAGACATATATTTTCATATAAATAATAAAATGTTTTTTAATAAATTAGAATATAAATTTATTTATAAAACTTGGCATTACCGTATATACTGAGGTCAAATATATAGCCAGTAGATATATATAATATATAATAAACCGGCTCTCACAAATACCTCGTAGTTGTCATAGATAGCCGTAGACTATTCCGACTTATCGCTTGCTATTTTGATATCTTCAAAGACTTTCATTCTCTCTCTATAATATACATACCGATATGGAACTTCTGATTAAGGTCATATTAAATTATTATTAATAGTTCCTTTGTTATTCACATTCCTTTACATCCTCTACAGTCTTTGTGTTAATATTCAAAATGCATTTTTCTTCAGTCGGGGGAAGACCACCGCCCCTCCGTTGGGGGTCCCAGAAACACCGACTTTACGGACTTTAACCGTTGAGTGCAAAAATGATAGTCAATTAAGCATAATTAAAGATAACAAATATGGGAGCTAATAACACGAATATTTATTTAACTTTTAACAACGCGTCAGACCGCGCTCCAGCACGAGATGGTGCCGATGGCCAACTCCTATACCACTCAGACTTACCGACGACTCACTCTCCAACTTCTATTCCTGTCATCGCCTCGCTTCTTACATCCTCATATATAAACAGATACAAATATGGGACTAAACGAATATTTATTAACTTAGCGGCACCACCGGCACCGGGATCGAGTCAGGAAACACCGGCGCCGACGATGCCAGAACAGAGGGATCCGACTTTGCCTTCGTGCACTGCCGACTAGTTATCCTTTCTCATAATCACATAAAATATAATTAATAACTTACACTATTTAGTGGAAAAGCTTCTCCAAAGCTAAATATATAGACGTTACCATTAATAGGTACTGATATTTTTTTTACAATATTTACCCTGAAAAAGTGAAATTTTATTACCTTATTTACCTCTATATCTGCTATCTTATTACCTTATTTACTTCAGCAAACTGATACGTTATTACAGTATTTACCTCGATATACCGATCTCTTATTACCCTACTCATCAATGTATAGAGATATCTTGTTTATCTCCTTATGCAGATATCTACTTGCTGCATTACTTATAAGTTGGTAAACCTTTAAAATTTCTATAATAAATCGTTAGCATATAAACTTGA
Source organism: Trachelipus rathkii (assembly GCA_015478945.1). Taxonomy (NCBI): domain Eukaryota; kingdom Metazoa; phylum Arthropoda; class Malacostraca; order Isopoda; family Trachelipodidae; genus Trachelipus; species Trachelipus rathkii. The sequence continues at coordinate 7,106 of JABUQX010000980.1, forward strand.
CAATTAAACCCTTCCTAATACAAGTAAATAAATTTATGTTTAATACATTTTTCATTGCAAGGAAAAACTGACAGTAATTTTCTTAACTCAACGTTTGTTTATTTGTTACCCATAAAATAGTTTTATAATAAAAGGTATCATTCTTATAAATTTTAAGGGAGATTTATAATAACGTCTAAAAAGTATATTTTTACGTTTTCTTTTATGAGAAAGGCCGATTCGTCGGTAAGCCTAAATAACCACCAAGCAAACTCCATCCCCAAAACGCCATTACACAATTTAGAGTTTTGTTCATCATCTTCCAGGTAATAAAAACACAAAATATTAAATAATTTTATTGCAAGTAATTGAAGTTTATATACTCTCTTAGGGAATATAAAATATGTTCTTTCTAT
>JABUQX010000980.1:12500-15000 GCA_015478945.1 Trachelipus rathkii
TGGCTGCCCTCTTTGCTCTTAGAATCTCAGAGCCTTGACTAAACAACACCTCTCCACGGCACGCTGGCTGGTAATGGTGTATTATACTTAATAAAACAAGTCCACCCAGGACCTCCTGGTATTGCACACGGAATACAGGTTTCCAGTGAGAGGAGATACTGTGTGAGCAATTTTCATGCATCACAGCTATTACCAAGATTTGTCCCAACTTCTCCTCCAGAGGTGTCTGCTGGATATATGCGCCCTTTCAGTTTCTTAAAATATTTAGAAATGGTATCAAGAACTCAAATCTTTTTTAAGTTTTATTTCAGTTGGATTGTGATATTATATGTAAATGTATAATCTGTATATATATATATATATATATATATATATATAATATATATATATATATATATATATATATATATATATATATATATAATATATATATATATATATATATATATATATTATATATATATATGATATATATATATATAATATATATATAGTATATAGTATATATATATATATAAATTTTTAAAAAATCTCTGTTAATTATATATATATATATAATATATATATATATATATATATATATATATATATATATATATATATAATATATATAATTATATATATATATATATATATATATATATATATAAATATTATCATAAATATATATATATATATATATAGTATATATATAGTATATAATAATATAAAATTATATATATATATATATATATTATATATATAAAAAAATATATATATATATTTAATATATATAATATATATATATATATATATATATATATATATATATATATATATATATACTATATATATATAGATATACCATATATATATATATATATATATTATATATGATATATATATATATATATATATAATATATATATATATATATATATATATATATATATGTATATATATATATATAATATTATAATATATATATATATAATATTTATTTTATATATATATAATATAATATATGATATATATACATATAATATATATAGAATCTGGAGCTGCGTCTATAGAAATTTTGGATAATATTTATTATATTATATATATAATATATATATATATATATATACTATATATATATATATAATACAAGAGATGCGCTTAAAGTTTGTTCCAAATTATAAAAAATATCACCCATAAATGCGTCCACTTTCAGACTGAGTTTCCATCACTCAGTGATTTAATGTTGAGGAGTAAGATTCGAGTGCAATATTACATTTTATTTCCTCCAGTAGCCTGGTTCTTTCTCAGCATGCGTACTTCCCCCATTTAACCTACGTACCATACAACAGAAGATTTGAAATGAGGATGCAGGCTGTTGCATAAGCCAAATCAAAACCATTAAAAATATCGCTGAATCTCGCGTTCAAATTCCCTTTTCTTTCCCTTTGTTTGCCTATTGGTTGCTTAGCAAGTAGCTGACTAAGTTTTGTGGCATAGTACAATTTTCCACCTCTCTTGTTATTTCCCGACTTGTCCTTGAGGAGGAAGAGATTAGGCAATAGGACTCCCGCGTACGCATTCTTCTCTTCCTGAAACATATCAAGCCTAACAGCAATAGGCGTCATTATTTCGATGTACTTCGCAATTACCTCCTTATCACTTTTATTAAATACTTGAAGACAAGGCTTTTACTCCATACAAATGTTTGTTGATTTGTGTCATGCGGCCATCAAGGTTCTTAAAGGCAGGTCTTTGTATAGAATCGTATAGGGAGTTCCAGCGAGTAATACTTGGTGTTTTAAGCTTTGTTCCCAACTCCTTATTAATTCTCGCAGCAGTTGTAGTTTTCCTGTTTTGGCATTCCACAATTCCTTTGCTTTGGTAAGTGTCTTATTAAAATGGATCTTTGCACCAGAGACTAGCGAGGAACAGTTTGAATATCCTTAGTAGCAAGATGTTAAGTGGTAGGAAAAGAACGGCGATATTTAGAGGCGTAAGTGCATCATGTTCTTCAAACAGATTCTAGTGAGAGGTTTTGGCTGCAGAACCTAGTGCTCACTAATTTGCTCCTCTCTTCACGCGTAACCCACTATCTCTGCAATCGGCTCCTATTTTCTTTCTCTTCCCGGCTGATCGCAGCACGAAGAATTTCTGTCTTGGATGTTGCATCACAGCCCGACAAAGGCCTAGACATCAGAAATCTTGCACCACCAGGTATCTATAGTGTGTAAGTAGCTGACAAGCTGCTGAATATGATGTAAGGCTCTCTCTTATATTATCATTTAGCTTGAGATTTCCTCTGATGTAATTTTGGAGTTATTCTGAGAGGTGTGATCTTTACATACAATATGACGTTATGTATTTCATATTATATTTTTACCTTACCGTTATGGCTCATGATTCCAGACAGTTGTTGTCATGAAACTTGATGCCGTTTCACTCTCGCTCTCTTGAGACAATGAGAAGATGCTGTCTCAGGACTGTGCTGATCTGATGATTACAGAGTTATACTCGTCTA
>JABUQX010000980.1:22500-29312 GCA_015478945.1 Trachelipus rathkii
GGACAAAATGAAAATCATAACATAAGTAGAAACATCCATCGCTGTCCCGACCATATTATATCAGGCGAGAGCGATCATTCCCGCAATTTCCGTAGTCCTTCACCAGAACCACATCGAAGACTAAGAAAAGTACTCTCTGCGCATGATTTTCCTCGTTATGAAAGTAGGGATATCGGAAATGGTTGAAAAAGGTGGAATTTCTATTTCGAATCTATTTTGTGGATGACAATATAGAAAAAGTCCAGCTCCTTGGGCCTTTCCTGCCTTCCGCAATAACTTTAAGAATACGCCCTCCTATCAACGACCATACGTATGAGGAATTCCTTCGCCTTGTAACTGAAACATGTGCACCATCTGGTAAGGAGAAAGCTGAGACCTTATTTTAGCAGGAACTGAAGCCTGGTGAAAAGCCCAATGCATACCTTTATCGAGTTAGAACATTGTTAGGAGACAGCAATTAATTAGCAAATGCTTTTACGTCAAAATGAAAAGTTTATGAAAAAGGTGTTTCTTCGTGTTCTACCAGACGACCTTGTCCATATATTAACTGTAATGAGAGGAGATTCGGATATTCAAAAATTAGCTGAAGTAGCTGATGTCTTTATGAAGGGGCAGGGTAAAAACCATAAACCTTACCAAGATTACTCGGTCAGCGCAGTGAACTCATTTCTATACCAGATCTAGAGAACCACCGCCAATACCAGATGACCGCCTTTCAAGCAGAGATTTGGTTGAATTATCCAGTCAAATTAGTGAATTGAACTAGAAGTTCGACTTCCTCGCCTCTCAGTGAATCAAATGGAGCTACGAATGTCTCGTAGTGATGATGGCTGGAACAGAGGTATTTTCTCCTTGCAGGCTATCACCTTCAGGATTTCGGAAATATTTCACGTTCCGTGAAAAGTCAACCAGGTGTCAAGGAGGAACCTGTAAAATGACACATATGGTGGCAAAACGTCATGACAGAACCCAGCTGGACAACATTCCCTACCATCACACAGGAAAACTAAATATGGGGGTGGAGTTAGCCCCCTGTACAAAAAAAATCGCTTTAACCCTCTGGTAACAAGAAGAATTTGTAAGAATAAAAATACTATTCAAACAATATAACGATTAGAGGAGGAAAGCTACCCCCATTAAATTCTAATAATAAATAAATACAAAAATGTAAAGAAAAATTTTGGTACAATTTTTCATGTTAGTAATAACATCAATATTCAAGTCCATTCGAGTGAATTTACGCTAATGGATGAAAACCATCAGCTTTACGAAGAAGAACATCTCAGTCTAGTGAAAATGAATCTTGCTAGAGGGAAAAATTGTGTTCTCTAGGTAATAGTGTTAATTAAGGGTAAGGATATGCATTATTAAGTTACCGAAAAGTCAGCTATTAGACTGGAACCTATAGTTCTTGGCCAAAATACTGCGATGCTGGTTGAAAATGCAGATTCTTACAATGGTGTCACGTTTTCCAAATTTTTAAATATTTTAAAAGTACGTCCATGCAAATCTTTATCATTTGATCGTCTCTTCCGTATTTATGACGCTAATTCTAAGAAATTATTTATCCACGATACTGGGAGTTCATTTTCTTTAATAAAGGCTTATGCAGAGGAAAAGAAAGATCCTATTGTCTTTCTAACAGCTGCTAATGGAAGACAGATTAACATTTATGAGTATATAACTAAAAAAGTAAATTTTATGTTAAAAGGGAATATGAGCATCAATTTTTAATAGCTAATGTAATTGATAGTGTAAAAGGAATAGATTTTTTTTTGAAATTATGAATTTTCTTAGATTTTAGGAATAGCAAAATTAAAGATGCTTGTACCAGTTTATATTGTGAGTCATTCAAAGGAATGAATCTGAAGAGCTTTCCACAACAAGCCATTTAGATTATGTAAATTTAACTCTCTCTCCTAAACTCCATTCCGCGCCTTTTCTTTATACTGATCTATTAGGTGATTATAAAATTTAATTTGACGGTATTTGATTTTTTAAAGTAATACTAGTAACGAGAATGATGATGATAATAATAATAATAATAATAATAATAATAATAATAATAATAATAATAATAATAATAATAATAATATAATAATAATAATAATAATAATAATAATAATAATAATAATAATAATAATAATAATAATAATAATAATAATAATAATAATAATAATAATAATAATAATAATAATAATAATAATAATAATAATAATAATAATAATAATAATAATAATAATAATAATAATAAAAATAAAAATAATAATAATAATAATAATAATAATAATAATAATAATAATAATAATAATAATAATAATAATAATAATAATAATAATAATAATAAAAATTTCTTCGGGGGGTAACTATCAGAACAATTCCTCTACGAGTGTAATAAAAGTTTATATAATAAAATGTGCGATAACAAAATAATGAGGAATAAAAGTGATTCTAGTATTAAGAGCGTCATTAAATGTGTTCCAAAATTTTCCCTTACACCCGCTGAAGAGAATTTCTTAAATGAATTAAACCCATATAAATTTCAAGTAATGGGTTCCCCTATGAACATTAAAAGCCGCAGAATCCCTAGTTGTATGTATGATAAGGCAAAGGAAAAGATAGGCAGGTTAGCAAAAATCGGTGTATTTTCTCCCTCACACTCACCTTGGCGATTTTTTATATCAGTGCTCTCAAACCCTGTAGTAAATTCCGAATAGTGGCAGACTTAACAATACTTAACAAAGAAACAGTTTGAGACAACTTCAGTTTTCCTAACCTGAATGACTTTACCAATCTACTCCATAGTTGCAAAGTATTTTCTGTTTAAGATTTGAAAAAGGTATTCTATAATCTTAAAGTTCACCTAGATTCTCGAAAGTAATTACTGATCAACACCCCTTTTGGCAGTTTATAATATAATAACATTGCAGAAGGTTTTCATTTCAGTCCTACAAGTTTAACAATTTATATTATATTCCAGCATTTTTATATATATTGATGATATCCTCATTGATTCTCCTACTCATGAAGAGCACATAAAGATTTTAGGTTATAAACTTTTAATTGGAGACAGTGTAGATAAGTGCCAAATTGGACAATCTCTGATTGCCTATTCAGGTTTTGATGTGTCTGAAAGCTCCATGCTACCTAATAAGGATAAAAATACCGGTATTATGAAAATTCTAAAACCCAAGACTATTAAAAATCTGGGCTTATTCATAGGTTGTCTAAATTATTTTCGATCCTCTCTTCCTGGAATTTCTGAATTATTTCTTCTTTTTTCAAAGGTGTGCCATTACTCCCAATGCAGAGTAAAATGAAATCCTGAGGCAGAAGAAGCTTTTAATATGGCCAAATTGGCTCTCAAAAATGAAATACCTTTGGGTTTTCCTTCAGTAATGCCCAAATATCCGTTTTCATTAATGCTAGTCAGACAGTCTTTGTTGGCGTAGTAGTTTCTATAGAAAATGAAAAGCATTTTCGCTGGGATTTTACAGTTATTGGTTGAATCCTATGTGAAATTGGCTACAGTATACTTGATATACAGCCCAAGGAACTTTCGTTGCTGGTTAAAACCATTAAAAAGTTCATTCACATAGCAAGGGGGCAGCGATACCTAACTTTCTTGTCTGAATATGATTTGACTGTATGATTTGTCATATTAAATCAGAAGAAAATATTCTTACAGAGTTTCTGAGTAGAATTCCAGCTCAGAGACCCGATGAATGGCCATCGAATTTGCCCACTCCTTCCACTACTGAGTGACAAATAAAAATAGTTTCAGCAACAAGCTCTTCTCTCCAACTTGGAGAGCCGCAATCCGAAGCAGAAGTCCCTCCAGAAGTATCCACGATGAAATCTTGGTTAAATCAGATTTTCTACCTTCAATTCTTCCTGTTATGCACTTGCATCAATTTTCAATATTTCCGCCAATGAAGTAATGTATTTCAGTTCATGATTGACTACAAAGAACTGCAAGCAGCACAAGAAACTGATGTACAACTTCAGAAATATTTAAATAACCAAGAAAATACTAGTCTTAAACTTACTAAAAGGTTCTACTATTATTAGAATAACTTGGTCTCTCTAGTCGTTGATGAATCTAATCTACTATCACCCCGTGCTTTTGTTCCTGAATCCTTTATTTTTTCTATTATTTCTTATTCTCACTCCCTAGCATATTTTGGTGTTAAGAAAATTCTGGAATCTTCTAGAAAGCACTTTGTATAAAAAAATATGTCAAAACATGAAAAGAAATTTGTACTTAGTTGTGATGCGTGTCAGATGTTTAAATGTTTTCGCAAAATTAGCCCTCCATGTGTATTTTATAGGCCAATATCGGCCAAATTTAAGGTTGTCCATAGTGTCATTCTTAAAATGCCTCAATGCAAAAAAAAAAAATGATTGATAGGTTCTCACGTTATCTCTTTACTTTCCTCTGGAAAACTTAGAAACCTCTACCATAGTGGCGATAATTACTAGAGAATTTCTGCCCGTAGCTGGTGTCGTGGGAACTTACGTTTCTGATCGTGGAACGCAGTTTACGTCGGAATTATCCAAGAATGTATGTGAGGAGCTAGGATCCCTGAATAAATTTACCTCAGCCTATACTCCAGGAGTAATGGCCTCATCGAGAACTTTCATAGCACGTTGTTGAGATCTTTGTGGGCCATGCTGAGGGATGAGTTGGAAGATATGAGGTATTATTGGCTAGATGTTCTTCCCATTGTGTTGTTGTATCTACGTACTTGAACTCTGAAGGAATCACCTCTGCCATCTTACTGATTGGTCAAAATTCAACTCTCTTTGGGGCCTTAATAGAGCAGCTGGAGTCCTCCTTTCATATGTCCATGAAAATTTACGCTGAAAAGCTAAAATTGTACTTAAGACTCCCTCCGTCTCCCCGAATATCTGCCAAGAACCTTCAAATATATGTGCCAAAGAGTCTGCAAAATGCAAAATTTACTGGTCAAAAGCCAACAGTAGGGCCGAAGGAAACTAGAACTCTTATGTCATGGCCCTTATCCCATAATAAATTTATCTGGCAACAATGTGTACATAAATAAGAATGATCCGGTACAATGTAAAAATTTAATTAATGTAAAACCATATTTCATGTTAAGTAATGATTGTGATGAAATAGATGATTGATAAAATTTTAATGGTGCTGAAATATATATTCTAATGCCAGTATAACCTTGTGAAATAAAGATGAAACTTGTATGTAGCATGTTGATTGCTTTTAAGGTATATTCATTTTGATAAATTTAAGTTTACTCTACCACTTGAAATTTCACTAAATCTTCTCTATCCTTCTAAAAATATGTTTTGTAAAAGTGGCTGGGTGGTTCAGGTGTGAATCTCCAAGAAAACATTGAAATTCACTCTCCAAAATCACCACATGCAATAATGGGGTGAACGCGCTCTTATAATAAGCTTGAAGATACGCCCTAAAATGGGTGCACCAAGTGCGCTCATTTAGGCATGAATATAACTTGTTTTTGAATTCTAAAAAGTTAGTACCGATCACGGAGCTTCGAAAAATACAAGTGTAGTGAATAAGATCTGTAAATTTATTGTATATGTAAAATTAACAAAAGTACTATCAGCAATAAATAATAATCGGAATAAGCAATTTCATTACTCTTGTGATATAGTAAAATAAAATAAAAAATGAACAGTTTATAAATAAGAAAACACATATTGAAAATAAAAGGTGAGAGACTTATCGTGTTTGAATCAGAGGCTAGAATGAGATTCCATATATACAGTATATATATATATATATATATATATATATAATATATGCTACAAATATATATATATATATAACTGCTATATATATATATATATAATATATGTATGCTATATATATCAGGGGCGGCTCATTGACCTGGTTGCAGGTTTGCGCAACCACCATTTTTATACAACTTGCGGTTAGTGTGCAGGTATTTATAATTCTTTGACCTGTAATAAGGTTAAATATTAAGCAATTGAATATTTTTTTAATATAAGATTCCAATGATTTATTATTTAATGAAAAAAAAAAACAGTCATCAAATTTTAGTTAGTCCAATGTCAAACCAACATGATTGTTGCAGACACTTTACAACACATGCCCTATACATTTTTGAGGAGAAAAAATGTGTGAGAATATGACCGCGTGGACGCTTTATACCTACAACTTGCGGTTTCATACCAAGAACAACCGCTTTGTTTTCCAATACTGAAATTCAAATTTGTGAATAGGAAACAATTCGGAAAATAGACTCTCATGTTCCATAATTCAACGTCTCGGCCGAACGAACGAATATGAATTTGTTTGCGGTTTGTTGGATATCTTGCTTTTTTTAATTATTATTTTTCTCTCTCTCTCTCTCTCTCTCTCTCTCTCTCTCTCTCTCTCTCTCTCTCTCTCTCTATCTCTCTCTCTCTCTATCTATCTATCTATCTATCTATCTATCTATCTATCTATCTATCTATCTGTCTATCTATCTATCTATCTATTCTATCTATCTATCTATCTATCTATATATATATATATATATATATATATATATATATATATATATATATATATATATATATATATATATATATATATATGCTCATATATATATATATATATATATACTATATATATATATATATTTCATATCGTTATCCCTTCAGGTAAGTTGAAGCCAATTTTTTTTTTAGAAATCTACTTAATCAAATAAAGTATTGACAGCTTCTCTTGGGGCCATATGCGTTTCATTTCATTTATTTTTTTTTTAACAATGCAAGTGAAATAAATAAATATGCAAATAAAT
>JABUQX010000981.1:0-17500 GCA_015478945.1 Trachelipus rathkii
TAATTTTATTTTAATTTTACTTAATATATATATATATATATATATATATATATATATTATATATATATATATATATATATATATATATATATATATATATATATATATATATATATATATATATATATATATATATATATATATATATATATATATATATATATATATATATATATTTTTTCTTACATATAAAGTTATTTCGTTTTCAATATTGGTTAATGATATATGAAGTATTTAATTTTTTTTTTTTATTATTAAAATATTTTTAATATATCCATGCGTATTACTTAAATACCGATTGAAATATTTTCTATTTTAATTTATCAGTAATATTTTGATCAACATTTCATCTTTAAGTATCAGATGTTTTACAAGGTAATAAATGGTAATAGGCAGTACTATCTTGAACTAATCTAATACAAAACGAACCCGGAGTTTCATTTTGGTGCTTTCCCAAATAACCACTAGTTGCTGTTGGTAAGTTCTCATTGAAGGTTTGAGGCATTTAAGTGATGTTACATACGATTGAATCTTTCAACGTGGTTAAAAGGTTACCGCCATTATCTAGAAACTGAATCGTTCATTGTTGGATAATACTATCCTGGGGGTCTGGCCGAGATATATTTGCTGAGTTCGTACAAGTAAGTGGATGGTGTTATATGACATGACTATAAATTTATATATTCGAGCAACTCTTCTTGGCCATCTATTACACGAACAAAATATTATATAAATTATATAAATATTTAATAAAAATATATTATATATTATAAATATATATATATTATTATTATATATATATATATATATATATATATATATATATATAATATATATATATATATATATAATATCAGTTAAAGATCTGTATATAAGCATTCTAAAACAGGTAGACGTTTGGGCGTCGTCTTCAGCCCTATTGACTAAGATTCGGTCTCTTGACCATGGGCAAAATGAAGACGACGTGAGGAAGAGGTTCATATCCCGACCTCTTCCGAATTTTATATATTAACTTAAGTGAGAGGGGGTAAACAGAGAATGGGGAGTAGGGGTAGAAAAAACTCCAACACTCAATGACGATTAAGTTCTGACGTAGGCAAGGCAAAACTGCAAGCGATGACGAAAGCCACCCGAAAGCAAACGAAAGTGGACCTGGAGGCGGTGGCGGCGAAAGCGGTGCGAAAGGAACTGCGGAGCAAATACCTTCGATCAAGGCGCGTGCGCAAACGCGGGGGTGTGTGTGAGAGATGACGCAGAGTAAAACGAAAGGGGGGTAGGGTAACTGAAGTAGTCATGGCAACAAAGAACAAAGGGGGTGCAGGGTAAGCGAAAGGGGTGGGTGAGTGGAAGGGGGGGGGGTGAAGTTTAAGCGAAAGGGGGTGGAGAAATGTGTATATGCAAATGTGTATGTATATGTAAATAACAACTCGCGTACGTTGATGACTTCGAATATATATATATATATATATATATATATATATATATATACTATATATATATATATATATATATAAATATATATTTTAATTATATATATAATATATATATATATATATATATATTATATATATATATATATACCATATTTATATATATATATATATATATAGTATATATATATATTATTATATTATATATATATTTATTATATATAATATATATATATATATATATATATAATATATATAATATTATATAATTATATATATATATTTATATAGTATATTATATATATATATAAATATATATATATCTATATATATATATATATATATATATATATATATATATATATATATATATATATATATATATAAATATATATATATATATATATGTTGTTTTATATATATAATATATATATATATATATACATAGAGGGAATTTTAGAGTTTAAGTATATAAAGAATATATGATAGTCATTGAGATAGGAGAGAGATATACCGAGTAAGTTGAGTTAAGAGACAGATATACCGAGTCAGTTGAGTTAGGGAACATATATATCAAGTAAATTGAGCTAGGAAACAGATATACCAAGTCATTTGAGTTATGCAACAGATATACCAAGTCAGTTGATTAATGAGAGAGATATATTGAGTCAGTTGAGTTAGGAGATAAATATACCAAGTCAGATATACAGAACAGATGATTTTTTTTGTAGATTGGTATGAGAATCTGGATCATCAGGTTCCAAATTCAGAAGGCCAAACAATAATAGGGATCCAATGACACAAATCAATTCGTTATTATCTATTAATAGCCTCTTTTTATTTTTTTCATATAAAAAAGTGTTGATATACTGGACTAGCACTAGGATTATAGAAAACCTTAACAAGATAGGCTAGGTCTAATACAAAATAAAACCAAAGTTTGATAAAACCGAAACTTGTATTGCCGAAACAACAACGAATGTGTGGATGGAGTAATTTCTTGACATTAGCTTCCTTTGATCTGTGTTAATTTACCGACAAGAGATGGAAAACGTTCATGTATATGAAGAACCAACCCGAACCATGAACGATCTCCAAAAATGACCCATCCACACATGCGGAGTTCGGAACGGTCTTCAAAAGTTCGGTGAATTCACGCATGTGTGTGGCTGCCTTAAGATAACTCAGCCTTGTGGCTTTAGTCAATTAGCACTTGCAATAACTTAGTAGGAAAAATGGTAAATCGTTAAGTATTAGGCAAAGAGAATAGAGATAGAATGATAGGTGAAATATTTTAAAGAAAAGACATTTAACCTCCATACCCTTAAACATTTCTGCGGAATTAATTAAATTTAAGTTTTTCAACAAGCGCGACAAATTGGATCCGCCTACTGAATCATTAATGCTTATTGTTTTAGGGCTTAGTGATTTGACAATTATCCCTACATGGAGCACAAAATATTAAATTACCGCTAAACTGAATAGAAGATACCGTATATGAAAATATATAGTATAGTTTTATATTATGTAAAATAAACACAAAATGGAAGAGATATATATGTGGAGGTATATATAGTGTTATATGTTGGCGTTTCCAAGCCATAATTTGTTTCTGCGATATTTTTTAGTGAATGTTTAGATGCTTATTAGCCGGTCTTGTTTAAGTTAGCACAAATGCAATAATTTTATGGCCGATTTCCTCAGATTTTTTTTTTTATATTATTACTTATTAGGCTATGCGTTGATAAAAGTGAATTTAATTTAAAGCCTAAGGTTCCTAAGCTGTATTCTTAAAAAAAAATTGTTGAATTTTGAGAATGGGTTTGTTAATAAATAACTTATTGAATTCGTCAGTTATTATGTTTGCAGTAAAATAGTGAAAAGTATTGTTACATCTTTCTTTAAAGAAGAAATATTTCACGGTAAATATGCAGGGTTTGTTGGTAATGTATTTTGCATTCCTAATGAAAAACATGGCAAATATGCGTACTGTAATTCTACGACTCTAGAAAGTGTTGAGAAAAGCAAATTTGGTGAAAGTAACCTTTACCGACATAACGGAGATTTTTTGCACGATAGGAAATACGAACAGAAGTGATTCGTAAATGTATTCGGAAACCAAATCTTAAGCGCTGGAACAGGATTTTTTTTTTTAATTTAAATTAACGAAAAAAGTAAGCGTTAATATGATATGAATATGGGCGTTAAAGGTAAAAGGAAATTGGAAAGTGATATATAATATTATATATATAATAATATATATATTATATATATATATAATAAATATATATATATTATTATAAGCTATATATATTATATATATATATATATATATATTTTAGTATATATATATATATAATTATATATATATATATATATATATTATATATTATATATATATATATATATATATATATATATAAACTTTGGCGGCCGCCAAATGCTATCAACATACTGAGAGTTCTAGCAGAGAAGCTAACTATAAAAAAAACTAGCTAGCTTTGATCAAGCCATATGAAAACGAAAATAGGCTATATAACTATTAAAAAAAATGTAGGTAATTGTTTAGTATTACTGACTTGAGTTCACGTACATAGTATATTAATAGCCAAATATTACCATTTATGAGTAACCTTAAAAAATTATTTGAATTTTTTTTTACGCATTTGAGTTTGTTTTGAGTTAACTATTTTACACAAAATATTTTTTCACAAAATGATTAATCATTAACGCTCCTGAAATTAACAAATTCGTTTTTTTATCCATTCGTGTAGGGATGAGGTTAAATTCACTGTTGAATCGGCGTTTCAGCAATTATCAAATATACACCGATATTGATATTTTTTTTATATCAATTTTTTTTTCAAATTTGAGGAGATCGATATTTAGATATTAGTGTACGAAAGAAAACAAGCAAATTAAACAATTTGTTAAAACAATATTTTGCGTAATATACAATAAAAAAAACAAAAAAAAACAACACAAATTATATCACACATACAAAATATATATATAGTAATATATATAATATATATATAATGTAATATCTATACTTATTATATATATTATTATTCTATTATATTATATTGTAATAGGACAGAACACACATAAATTGAGTGATATAGAATGTCAGAGGCCGAGGTTCGAAGGAAGGATATTGTTGTTACCCATATAAAAAAAATATGGTTTGTTCGAACACGTAAGAGGGGCACTGGCTTTGCAAATCAAATAGATGATAAATTTGTAAAGGTGAAAATAGGTTTTATTTCTGAAGTATTAGAAATAAGCTTAAAATCATGTTTCATTGTAAATAAAATTTATGAAAAATTATATAAAAATTTAACATTTTTAGAATATTTATAAATATATATATAAATATATATAATGTATTAAATATTATTATATATATATATTATATATATTACTATATAATATCTTATATATATATATATATATATTACCAGTGGGTCAGAAAGACGGGGGGCGCGGGGGCCATGGCCCCCCCGAAATTCTCATTGTTACTATTAAAATTTTTTAATTATCATATCCGTTAATAATAAAATGCAGAAGCTTAAAGAATTTTTATATATTCGGTCGGTTGTCAGGAACAAAACTCTCAACTCAACTTAGGTATGGACTAAACTTGAAAGCATCAGAGAAAATTGCAACATTAGAATTTCAGCTGATGTTTGAGGAATGTGTAAGCGCATCTTGAATCTGAACCGAGTATTAAAATTGCTGTACCAGAATTAACAAATTCCAAAAAGTTCACATCCCAAAATTCTCCACTTCCACAAGATGAAAACTTATATTGGAACATCTTTTTCACCATTTTTGAATTCAAAAAACACCCCCCTTAGGAAGAGAGGTTTTTAAATTTTGCTTGCAATTTGTCATTACCAAACGGGGTGTAAAGTGCCATATGAGAAGATAAAAGATGTGTCTATTTTACAAGGGAAGATTCGAAGCCCAAATGAAGTTTAGTTAGCAGAATGCGATTTATGGAAGTTTGAATGCATCACAGCACAGGTCGCCAAAAACGCCATTAATGGACTGAGTTTCTTGTTTTGCGTACAATTTCCAATATTTACTCTTTTGTTTGCAATACTTGGCCAATGTATTACCCGTGTTTAAGCTTCGTAGAAAGCAAGCTTGTCACATTAGACTTCTGAAAAGCGTCCTGACTGAGAATCTATTGGAGATGAAGAGACTTATTGGACTTGCCCTCCTCTATATACATCGACATATCTGGAGATAAAAATTGAACGATGTTATCTCGGACTCTCGCATCACTCTGATGTGCAGGGGATTCTAGCACCATGCTAGACGGAGGATCCTTCAGTAATTCACTAATAATTCTTCCCATTTTTTTGAGGTAATTTTAAATTTTGTGGGTTAACATTTATATTATAATATATATATATGTATTATTATACTATAGTCTATCCCAGAAAAAAACCCACGTTTAAGTTCGCTGCACCGAAATTTAGATCCAAAAATTTCAATCTGAAATATGGCTTTCTTGGGGGTTGGTGCAAGGTATATAACCTGTATAGGATATTTGGATTGTGTGAAGTAATTTTTTTAAAATTATTTAAAAAAAATGAAATTTGGAACAACCATTTCCCCTAATAAACCCATGTACCTAATAACAACCCAACCTTGTTACTCCATTATGGAGAGAGAAAATAACATTTCAAAAATAATAATAACTTAAGATGTTTTAAAGAGTTAAAAAAAAAAAAAAAAAAAAAAAAATTGGTAAAATTTTAAATACGACCCCCCTGAAAAAATTTTTTGAGTGAAAAAAATTTTCAAAATTCAAAAAAAAAAATTTAAATTTTTTGACACAAGTTTGGTCTGGAACATCAAAAACAACCCCAAAACATGCTAATAGTTATTTTTCTGCACAATGGGACTCATTTTTTTAGTATTTGAAGGTGGGTTGCATGTATGTACCCATGGGTTGTTTCTGTGTGTTCACTTTGGTTGGTACCTGTGTGTTGGTGGTTGCATGAAACTTCACCAAATTACTTCTGTAAACTGAGAAAGGATCGGTTTCATAGGGATACAACCCCAAAACATGCTAATAGTTATTTTTCTGCACAATGGGACTCATTTTTTTAGTATTTGAAGGTGGGTTGCATTAATGAACCCATGGGTTGTTTCTGTGTGTTCACTTTGGTTGGTACCTGTGTGTTGGTGGTTGCATGAAACTTCACCAAATTACTTCTGTAAACTGAGAAAGGATCGGTTTCATAGGGAGTCATTTAATATTTACATATTTTTCACTTGTCTTCATGTGATGTAAGTCTGATTTTTTTCAAAGTTAAAAAATATTAAGTTAGGTTAAGTTTTTTAAAAAAAAATTTTTTTGACACAAGTTTGGTCTGGAACATCAAAAACAACCCCAAAACATTAAAATAGTTATTTTTCTGCACAATGGGACTCATTTTTTATATGGGACTCATAGTATTTGAAGGTGGGTTGCATTAATGAACCCATGGGTTGTTTCTGTGTGTTCACTTTGGTTGGTACCTGTGTGTTGGTGGTTGCATGAAACTTCACCAAATTACTTCTGTAAACTGAGAAAGGATCGGTTTCATTAAATATTTACATATTTTTCACTTGTCTTCATGTGATGTAAGCAGAAAGCAAACCAAAAAAAGTGGCAAAATGCTGCAGTCAAATTTTCGAAAATTTTTGGAAAATTTTAAAATTCCCAAAATCAGTAAATCTATCTGATGATGATAATGCATAATAACGTAAAAACATGTATATACATTGGCTGAAAACACTGTACTTTAGGCCGTCAAACCTCACATACGGCATAAATAGCAGGATGGGTCTTGTTTTAGTGGGGAAATTGCGTGGGTTGTAATTTCTGGGGACAGTTATATAATATATATATATTATTATATATTTATTATATACTATATATATATAGGATATATAATAATAATAATATTTATATTTATATATATATATATATTTAATATATAAGAATAATTTTGTTTGGCCCCCCCGAAAAAAATTCTGGATACGGCCAAGTATATATATTATATACTATTATATATATATATATGATATAATATATAGATGTCAGAATTTTTTTAGATGCTAACAGTACTGTACTGGGTCGCAGCTCCTACAGTAAAAACAACATTATATTCATTTGGAACTCGCGGAAAATGTCTGAAGGTATGGGCATTTAACTTTTTTTTTTTTTTTTTTAAATATTTTTAAAATTTTTTTCCCCCCATTTAGGGGGCGCTCGAGCCAACGGGGGACAGAGGGGGAGACATTTCATACCCGGATGGAGCATGGTCGGAGAACCCCCGCAGACACCAAGACCAAAGAGCGGGGGTTCCGGAGACCATCCCGCGAGGGGGAGATTTAGTCCCCATCCGTCGATCCACCGAGAGGCGAGCAGACCCGACTCCTGCCATCTTTTGCGGTTTACCCTATGGTTTCCTTTAGTAAAGTAATACCAAAGTGTTTTTGGAAGTAAATGGGGGAAATAATTTTTTAAAATATTTCTCGATGAATAAGCCAAAAAAAAAAAAAAAAAAAAAAAAAAAAAAAAAAAAAAAAAAAAGTTGAAATCCCATCCTATTAGGAATTTTCGGCTGCTTGCAAATACTTAATTTGTTTTACTCGTGGAACCTGCGTTCTAGTTACATACTGTGAGCATTAAAAAATCTGATATAAATATAATATATATTATATATTATATATATATATATATATATATACATATATATATATGTATTATACTATATATGATTATATACAACACTTATTGTGGACAGAAATATAAATATTTACGTCGAAATAAACTAAAAATTAAATTTAAGAAGAATTGAGAAAAATCAATTTCGGTCATAATAACTAACAAAAAGTAAGTTCTTTTTTAGCAATCAAATTGTTTAATCTTCTTCTCTTACCTAAAATAACAAATCATTACAACTTCTATACTAAGAATTATTTTGAGGGAACACTTGACACGTTGCATGGTGGGATTATGTTAAATCGATTATCTTTTAAAAAATCGATATCTGACACATTACCTTAAACCGAACTATTATATTATATTATCTATATATATATATATACTAATATATCAGAGCATATACCGGTATATTATATATATATTATATATATATATATTATATATATAATTTATTATATTATATATATATTATTATTATTATAATTATATATATATATTTATATATATATATATATATACTGTACGACGGGCAATTCGGTTCCAAAATCCAGGGGGATGCGTCGGGCGGGTGACCAGGGCCCGCCCTTATAGGCAGGGTGATTCAGTCCACTCTAAATAAATAAAAAATTAAAATAAGAGAAAAAAAAAAAAAATTTTTTTTTGCTAAAGCTGAGTAGCCACGCCTCGCCCTACAAGTTTTATTTAGAATATCTTTAATTCTAGAAAGTTTCTATTTTTATAAAAATGTTAGAAAGTAGGGTACAAAATGTCCTTCCAATAGGAATTTCACTTTTGAACAATGTGATTTTTTTAACTTCGTTATGAAAATGAAAAATTGTGGAATGATTTTAATTATTTTTTCAGTGGATGCACTCGCATTACTGTTATCGTTATATGTCCGAGTAAATTTTTGAGCCGGGAAGTATTTAGTTGAAAAAACGGGCCTAAGCATGATCCCATTGGCGAGCCCTTGAGCGCGTTTAAAAGAGGTTGATAGGAGGGGTGACTTTCACGACCACCAATTGTTTTTTCATATTTATTGTATAATTATTGACATTTTTATTACGTATAATTAATTTAAATTATAAAAACGTTACTTATATTAAGTGAAAATTTTTTAAAAATAATGAAATTTTAATAAAAAAAACGACTCAAAAACAGTGTCAAATTCTTGACGGTGGGGCTGAAATAAAACACATTAATTATTCTCACCTATTAAACTCATTTCATTGACCTTTTTATAACTCATAAGAAGAATAACATTGATAAAACAAATTATTATATAAGTAAAAATAAAATATACAATTTGAATTTATACGTAAAAGATGAATTTAAACAGATGGTCCGAGTCACCCCTCAATGGTGGTCCGCTTCACCCCTCCACGGTCAGGCTGACTCAGCGTTATTCAAACTTTAATAAAACTTTTATTATTATGACCGACTATAGGGCCGTGATTTACAAAAAAAAAAAAAATTCCAAAAAGTGCATATGGGGAGAGTCGGGAGACCAAGTTATGCCTAAGGTGGTCCGAGTCAACCCGCCCAACGCTACTCAAAATGCTAAGGTTTATGGAGACTTTATTTTTATTTTTATTTCGAAATTTTTTTTTTTATATGTTAATGTTATCCTTTAGGAGTAAAATTAGTATAATTGTATTTGTATATTGTTAATACCTTTTAACTTTATGAGAGAAAGGAGGTCCTTACTATCCAAGAAAATCCTTATCTTCTCCAGAAGGCTCTCGTTCTCTTTCAGTCGGTTCGAAAATTTGTGACGAGAGTTCTTCCAATAACAGAGTGCCTTTCTTGCAGTGGAAGACTAGTAGTTTTCTTTCTATTCTCTTTTATTTCTAATTTAACTTCTTCTTTCCCTTTGTAATTATGTTGCCTGTTGGTAATGGACGGATTAGATTATATGAAACCACAGTGGGGCTATAGAGACTGTTACTGCATTTAGTTACTTACCAATGGTCTTGACCCTTTAACACAAAACTTTACCAAAACTCCAACTGCTATATTATAAATAAACAAATCTCTTAAAACAAGTTAAAAAAGAAATTTGAAACTTTAATTTTTAGAAAGGGTGAAGTGATCTAAAACTGAGTATATAAAATAAAAATTGCTATATATTTTTTTGTAAATTTTGATTAAATGAAGATGATTCAAACCAAATTATAGGGTATCACTAATAATACAAACGGTGTTACAATATCTCGCCTTTAGCAGCCGAGGGGGGGGGGGGGGGGGGGGGGTAATTGTATTATAAATACATATATGAGTTATGTATATCATTATTAAATATATGGAATGAAACAAAAATAATAATAAGTATATAATAATATTAGATAAAAAATGATAAATAAATAATAATAAGAAAAAATACTAAGAAAAATGTCAAAAATAATGGTAACGAAAGTCGCAAATTAATAGGTTCGGTTTCCGCACGAACAACAACGATGAATATAATAATAATTTGTCCGTACTTTTAATATGGCTAAATAAAAAAAATTCGAATGTGGTCCATTGGCTGAAGGCCAATTTAAAATTTATATCATATTGTTAAACTCAAAAAGAAGGGGTATACTTAGATGCAACCATTATTTAAGGAATTAATAAGAGTATTCCACCAGGGACAAAAGCTTTTTAACTATGGATGTAGATCCGCTGGTTTTGATGGTCTTGATCCTCAAAATGGCTGTATACCCAAAACCTGAAGAAGAGACCAGTATTAGCAGGTCTCAAAATCTTCTATCAATTGAATCAATCTTGAATCAAACTATACTTTTAAATTAATTACTCATCAATTCATCAATAATATTGCATGAACCAAATTTATTACCATTTTAACCTCTACTGTAACAGAAAATCTAACCAATTTAATTTATAATCTTATTTAAAACCTGCCAAATTCCTCTCTAATTCAATTCAATTAACTTATTCAATCATCAGATATAATCTCCTCTATTTGTAAGGTTTCATATTTTTTTTCGTTAACTTCTGATATTTCTAAATTTTTAAACTTGATTTTAATTTTACCTAACCTCATAAATTTACTTTAATTCCTTCTAAAAAATCCATGACTACTCTTACCCTATGATTAGGGTGCAAGATTATCTTGATCCCGAAATTATATTTTTCTTTCCTTTCCTCGTTCTGGAAACTGATCGTCTTAGCTTAGTAGCTTTTCCTCCAATATCTTCCTTTTCTCCCCTTATCAAAACAAAACTTATGGGGTTTAGCAGTTGCTAATATCTAGTTCTGTGGGAAGGAGAGGAATAAGAAAGGTAGTTAAATCTATCTCATTCCTCCCCACCCGTCAATTCCGGTATTGACGCAGAAGTTCTTTTTGGCACAATAATACAAAACAAAACGCACTTTTTTCCGTAAACATTCTCTTCTTAGGGCACCTGTCCCATACAACTTCTCATTGTTATATCATTCATCAAAATAAAACTTCCTTTTTTTTCCTACTCTTTCCTTGAGTACTGTATAACTCCAAATAACTATTCTTTAAAAATTCAAAAATAAAAGTAACTTTCATTAAAAAAATCATCATTACTTCCCCCATCTACCGATCGCACATCTGGCGAACACGCCGTATGATTTCCTCCAAAGTCATGTCCTGTCCAAAAGCCATCAGATACCCCTGCATGCTTTGGACGAACCTCTGGAACATTCCGTCCCAATCAGGTTGTGATGGCAATCCTTCCACCGTAAGGGACACTGACTGCGGACCAAAACTCCGCTGATGTTCCGTGGGACCTGTCTTGCCTCTGATACGGAAGGAACTCTCTCTCCTCCGAACGATCTACTTCTCCTTTGCTGTTATTTCGGGGTGCCCATTCCACCACGCTTGGATTTATGTCCCCGAATGTTATGGGGGAATAGTTGCTAGTTCGGCGTTCGGACTCCACCGTGGTTTCCTCTGGCCGAACATCAGGGCCTGGGGGTGGATTCACTGATGCACCACGCAACGGACTCCCCAAAGACTGAGCCCCCAATACCGCGGGTGGTCCAGCTATCCCATCACCTTCAACTACTTCTACCTCTTCTACTACCTCTTCTACTTCTTCCACTTCTTTTACCTCCACTTGAGCACTAACAACTTCTTCGACTTCCATTGGAACTCTGGCTACTTCTACCTCTACTGGTGCACTTACTTCTTCATCTACCTCTACTGGGGCTCTGACTCTACGCAACTCTCGGGTGTTTTGTGGGCCATCCCTGAACACCCCCGCTCCTCTCAACTTACGAAAATACTGTCTACAGAGGTCCCTGGTTGGATGCAAACCATCCCGCAGGAACCCCCGATCTCCCAAAGTAAAAACCGCAGAACCCAAAAACCGTCGGATATTTTCCTTCTGTTCATCACCCATGTCTGACACAGCGTACATGACTGGGTATGATGCCTTATTATGCCAGGTTATTTCAGCTTTTCTTAACATTCTGACTTGCAAATGCACCCGTCTGGCCTGCATATGTAAAATCCTATCAGCGAACTCTGGTGCTTGATGATAGTATTCTTGGATTCCGGGGGGATAACTAGCCACGCGTATTCTATTATACTCTACCAGATCTATAAAAGGGGGAATGGCCAATGTTATCCTTAAACCTGGATCAATCTCCGCACACCTTTCAGAAAATTGGGAAAATCGTTGAGCAAAGTCCGTAATTGAAAACTGGAGGTTCCCAGTATTCACTTCATAATATCCGGTCACCCCTGGTGGATTAGGTAACCGTACTCGGGGATAGGCCTCCGGAATAATTATGAACACCAACATATAGTTATATTGCTGGTCTAATATGGTTTGGATGAACCTGCTTAAATGTTCAAGCGTCTGCCCCGGGTAAGACTTGAACCTCACCACCGCTCCGGGCAACAAATCAGGGGTAAACGCCCTCTCCATATCTGCCACCCAAGAGTGGCCGACCACCAGGATCTGAAAAAAAACAAAAAAAAACAAAATTAATATATTATACTTGATTTATAACTTTATTTTAAATTTTGTTATTCTCTTTTTAATTTATTTTATTTTAAATTTCCTTTTACGTATTAGGTGTCCCCCCCCCAAAAAAAATTTTTATTCTTTAAATATATTTTATCTTTCCCCACAGTGTTGATATTCTTTTGCAATGGCTGCTCCGATGACGCACGCTACAACGGTTCTTTAAAAACTTTTTTTTCTTTTTTTTCCCCCCCCCCCCGATTTTATCCTATCTACTTTTATCCTATCTAAGTTTTATCCTATCTAACTTTCGAATTTATCCTATCTAAATTTTCTCCTATCTAATTTTCGATTTTTACTTACTTTCGTCATGTCTATCATTTACAACAATTCGCTTACGTTCGATTAAATAAGGGAACACTATAGGCAATTCCTGACACTGTCCTCGCGAACGTGTATACGGACGATGATCTTCTACTTGCTCTCTTCCCGGATTATCCTCAATTTCAAACCCCTCAAAAGATAACTCACTTCCAGGAATGTGTTCTGCTTCTGCAATCGGCAAGCCGATCACAGGTGTTGAAGACTTGCACCTATATACATATCTTACAATTTATTTACATTTTTCTCGAATTTCTACTTTTCTAATTTTCGTCGCACTTACTTTCGTCATGTTTATCATTAATACCAAGTCGTTTCCGCTTACGTTCGATTAAATAAGGGAACACTATAGGCAATTCCTGACACTGTCCTCGCGAACGTGTATACGGACGATGATCTTCTACTTGCTCTCTTCCCGGATTATCCTCAATTTCAAACCCCTCAAAAGATAGATCATCATGAAGAAATTGTCTATCCTCTTCATTTTGTTCATGCCTTAATTGCGTCTCTCCTTCTATTTCCTCAAATATAGGTGATTCCACTACCGGGGTGGAATAAATCTGAATTCGTTGTTCAAATGTTTTCTATCAAGTCTGAGGTGTCCCACAATAAATATTCATTAAGCTCCTCTTCTTCATTTTCTCCTATACTCTCCAATTCTTCATAATTCTCATTTTCGCGCTGATAAAGTGATTTTTCCAATGATTTGTCCCCACACGCTCTTATACTCAAATTTATCTTTTCCTGTTCTTTACAAGTCCTATCAATTCATTTTAATCGGTAATAATTCATATTTCCTCTCTTAGTGAAACCCATCAACCAAGAAAGTCAATCATCTCTATCATCTTCCATCTTCCATCATCCATCCTCACAATTTCCGGCAAGCTAAAGGCACTTCCCATACCCCCGAGGAGTTCACAACCTCGTTCACTCATAAATAATATTCCTCTTGAATTCCATCATACATGACACATATAACCGGCCCTGAAAAAAACGGATCAATCTTCCAACAAATAATCCAGGAGGATTTTCCATAACGCTAAATCCCCACCAAAACTTATCTCACATGGATGTCTTGTCGATAGATGAAGTAGGCTCACACCCAATATACATTTTAATATTACCTTTACCTGGTTTGATCCGGTTCCTCCCGTGAGATGTTTACTCATACAAAGATATCGCTACACCGACAGATCTGTCATTTTTTACAATACAAAAACCTTCAAAACATAATTTCATAAGGAATCTCGATCTTACTCCTACGGATGGATATTTTTTGTGCCGTTTAAATTTCCACGCAGTAAGTCTTCCGCCGATGAGCTCTTGTTTCATCCTAACCATTTTTATGTAATCTCATAGGGACAAACGGTCATGACTGATACCTAAATTCAACATTCCTCTCAGCTGCCGCCCAACCACATGGTCCACAGCTATCACAACTTGCATTGTAGCTAGCAACTATAATGCAGTCATCTTTACGATAGACTCACTTCTCCTATGGTATTACGACTCCTCTCACCGCCGACTGATATCTATGTGGGCTTATAAGTTGCACTTATATTAACTTTCTATTTCTTTCTCACCTCCACAAAGGCGTCTCGTTGTATGATTAACACCAGCAATCTTGCGACCTTCCTCATCCCATCTATTTGGCTTTTTGATAGACATCCTCAAATACTGACTGAGGGTACGGTTTACTGGTCTTAGTCGAATGGTGTCTTGCTGGTAACAGGTTTAAGTTTGTATTCTTCAATTAGTTTTCAATTCCGGGCCCATTTGCCTAGTCTATTATATGAAACCGTACGACACCAGCCCTCGCGCACCACTGCACTATCTCACTCTTGTCAACGGAGGCACTCATAATATAAAGCTAACCTCTCTGGAGCTTTTGGAAGGATATATCAAATTGTTAGAATCTGTGGTATGCTTTGTCACATTTTGTATACCACTGCTTATCTTTATGGGAATAGCCTACCCCGATTTCGTAAAAGAATCTACCATCAACTAGGGCGGAATTGTTTCTTGAGTGGGAACATGGAAACTGGAATTAAATTCCATCGCTACAAGTCGATGGTACTGGAAGTACTATTTTTAATGTAGGTGGGACATACAGTATGTTAGAGATCTTAAACGCCTGATTGTAATAACTGATTGTTTGTTATATCGGAATATGGCAGTGATTTTTGGATGCCATATACAAGTTATAAGCAATGAGTGCAATTTAGTTTTCCCCAAGTGAAGCAAACACCAGGGTTTTAATAGCCCACCTGTGTTAAATACTGTGCGGACCACTATTAGAGAATTCCCATATAAATGATGGTTTCTTCAAATAATTACCTATTACTCGCGCGAAAAGGTTTTAAATGGCCATAAATGGCAATCCCGAACTATGCTTTTTCTCAGAGTTTTCCCAAATAGCCTGGATGTGATTTTGCAACTCTGAATTTATCCCATGATCTTCTCTAAAGGATCACTATATCTCCTGAGTCTTACTATGATGTGAGATGAAAAATGGAATCTTTTAATTTTATTTATGTCTCTCTCTCTCTCTCTCTCTCTCTCTCCTCTCTCTCTCTCTCTCTCTCTCTCTCTCTCTCTCTCTCCTCTTCTCTCTCTCTCTCTCCTCTCTCTCTTCTCTCTCTCTCTCCTATCTATCTATCTATCTATCTATCTCTACGATATATTATATATATATATATATATATATATATAATATATAGGTATATATATATATTATATATATATATCAATATATATATAGTATTATATATATATATATAATTATATATATATATATAATCAAATTTCACAAATTTATATATATATATTAGGTATATATATATATATATATATATTAATATATATTATATATATATATATATATATATATAGTATATATATATATATTATATACCTTATATATATATATATTTTAATTTCTTTCTCCATTATTTTTTGCATTGTTCCGACCATTCACCATTTTCTCTCATTTGCAAAATTTTAATTTGGCAAATGGAAATATTTTCAAATCACTTTTCAAGCAAAACAAAATCAAATAAAGAATTATTACTTATTTTCATTTTAATCTAATAAATTAATTTCAAAAACAGTTTTTAATTCTGCAATTTTAATAAATTTTGAAATCACACAATAATGTCTATTGCTTCAAATCTTTATTAAATTTCATTATATTATTATTATTATTATTATATTATTATTATTATTATTATTATTATTATTATTATTATTATTATTATTATTATTATTATTATTATTATTATTATTATTATTATTATTATTATTATTATTATAAGGTTTTTGCAATTATTGGTTTATTTATGTTGGTGAAAGGTAAGCATTAAAGGAAAAGTTTCGTCTTAAATTCTATCTTTTGGTTATTGATTGAAAATCAAGAGAATAATATTAAATTAAATAATTACCATTATATCGAGGAATTTGAATATTATTCTGCCCAAGACCAATTAATTGCCAGCTTCGATGCTTCTGCGCTAGGTTTCTCTTGGTGAGTCGTTGAGCTTTTTAGTCTCCCAATTGGCGTCGTCAGCTTCCAAGCTAGGGTGGGGGTGGCAGCTTAAAATTTTATAGAGCTTAAATATATATATATATATGAAATATATATATTATATATAAATATATATATATATATATATAGTAATATATATATATTATATATATAATATATATATATATAATATTATATACTTATATATATATATATATAATATATAAAGAACAAACCGAACCCGACATAAACTAGAAACATGTTGACTATGGATATTATTATGCATCTAATATTTTAAAAAAATTTGTATTTATTAAAAACAATAGAATATCAAATAAAATATGCAATGATGGAAAATCCAAAAAATCCAAAATATCAAAATTTGATTGATTATAAAAAAGTAATTTCCATGGGTTCAAGGCAAATTTATCAACTACTGTTTGAAAAAATAATAAAATAGTCATAATTGTTAAACACATTTTCTGTG